>BQNB010018210.1:53275-68657 GCA_026074375.1 Tanacetum coccineum | reverse complement strand
AGTACTTTGATACTAATACCACATATAACTCTATATAGCTATATCACCATCTAAAACGTTTTAGTAAAATTGTGTTTAATAAGTAAAAACGTTTATAATTGCCTCTTTAGTAAAAACGACATAACTTTCGCGTTTTAAGCCCGATTTTAACGTTTCTTATGCCCACGCTTTCGTATTAAGACGAGTTATCATAAATTTACATTTTTGAACTTTGGACCTTCTGGTGAACAGTAACTTTTACTGTTCACATCAGACCCTAATTTATTTTTATCGTTCTCGTTATCGTAAAACCCGTAAACGTCGTATTTTATTCGTTATAGTTCCGTTTTTAGCGATTCTTTCGAGCATGTTCTCGTAATTGAAAGTTTTATTGATTTATGAAGTTTAAAAATATAAAAGTTTCTGTCATGAATAGTAATTTTTATAAAAATAGTTTTATAACACCCGGTATTAACGTAAATCGTATTTTTATCGTATCTTTTTCATTATAAGGCGGTTTTTCAAGTTCTCTACATATTTGGAAACGTCATGAGGTGTACTATATTTATAAAAAGGTTATGCCTACTGTATGATGTCGAATTTAAAACACCCTTTTATTATCCAAGTGTATTCATTTATAAAAAGCTTGTTTTATTATACTTTTAAACTAGTAGTTTATTATAAAATCCCCTATAACTATTTTGACATATGTGATACTTATACTAATGTCCATTATTCCATGATATATATAGTAACATGACATAAGAAAAAGTGTATAAATTCATAAAAATAAGTAAAAACTCTTTTTTTACATATTTAAAGGTCCTAAATGGTGATTTAGCTATAAAGAACATGTAAACACATAAAATCATGAAATGAAAAGTATAAAGGTATTTAGAAGACCTTAGGAAGGATGAATGTGATGAGAAATAAGTGCTAAACCCGAGTTTAGACTCAAAACCAAAGCTTACAACCAAGAAACCCTAACTTTCCAATAGAAACTCAAATCTTGAAATCACTTGATTAAATCTTGCAAATGCTTAGCCAACCCTTCAAAACATCTTAGATTATCATAGGAAGGATGTGTGTATGTGTGTATGGGTTGTAGAAAATTTTGTATGGATTATTTATAAGGGGTGTTTCAAGCCGTGACATGAAGGAGAGACAAAGAGAGTTTGTGAAGTTTTTTTTTTAGTTAATGAAATGAGGTATGTGTGATAAACTAACTAGTATGCATATGTATATAAACTCTTTAGCTAGTCAAAGATGGCTTGCATAAGTCCAAGACAAAATGAGTAAAACAAGGGGAGGGTTTTAGGGGTCTTTGGTCTTGCTAACTAGTCATGAGCTAGGTATTAATGGCTAGAGTTTATACATGGTCCTAGCTAAGTGTTTGTGTGCTCATGGTTCCCTAATATTACGAAAATAAGGAGAAGGGGGGATGTACTAGATTATTTTTGGTGTCTTGCAAAATATCTTGCATTATATTAAAGATATAAGTTGTAGTTTTTTTTTATCATAAAGGTAAAACTTGTAATGTGTATGATCTAGCTTATTTATTTTATGCACAATATGACTAACAATGTTAATATGGGTGATATTTGATAAAACTTTAGGCATTGGGTATAATCATGGGTATTTGTTGAAGCGTAGAAAAGTTTTGGTGGTTCCGGGTATGCCTAAATGTATTTTATTGCGAAACGTAAACGTTTTACGCAACCAATAAAAATAAAATATAAAAAGTTGATTATTACTTTTGTAAAAAAAATAATATAATGATTACTTGACGTAAACTTTAATTTGTTGGGTCCGTTTACGCTAATTGTTGATTTATAGCTTACGCGATTTAACTTAACTATTAAAAATATAAGTAAACGCGTACGAGAAAGAGAAAAAAATAATAATTAGTAAAATAGATGACGTCGTAAAAGACCTAAAAATACGGAATGTTACAGGATGTGCGGGGTTGTGTTTACTAAGCAGATTTAGTGATTTCCAGAAAGTGTATTCAAAATGGAATATGCTTTCTCAATTTTTACCAAATGACTTGCTAAAAACAATTTATCAGGAGGTGGTGAAGGGTTTGGTGCAGAAGGTAACCATACATATTCATTTAACGCTTTTGCTAACTATGATATCATTTTGTTGTTGTAATAATGCGTTGAACATTTGTAGGCGATGAATATGATAGCGACACTCAAGAAGAGGTAAAGGAAGAGGAAGCTACCGGAAAATAAGGAAGCAACGCCATCGGTAAGTAACAGATTTGATTTAACATCTTAAGCTAAAGATTTAGTAGCTATAGTTTTGGTTATGGTGATTTTGAACAAATATATCATGGATTTGATAAGTTGCTTCAAGGATTCTATTCGATTCTTAATATTTGGATTTCATTTTTGGGAAAAAACAGCAAATAAATTTGCAGTTTTTGTGTGAACGTGTTGCAACACGAAGAAACTTTGTGAGGAACCCATGAGCAAACGGAAGGTACACTGATTTTTTTTGAAATGGTCATTTAGATTAACTCTACTTATATTTGCTCACCTACATTAAAAAATGGCAGCAAAAAATTAGTGTGGCGGGTTCAAACAAGTGAATTGTTTTTTAGGTCAAATCGCATAACTATGAGATGTGTGCGACCGGGTTGATCGACAGTTTTGACCAATTAAAAAAAAATAAATGGCTTCTTTGTCATCTGATTTCAAAAGATCCATATTCATTATGCTAACTTTGTTAGTTAACTTTATTATTTTGTAAACATGTTTTATACAATGCGTTAGCCGGGAAAAACAAGGGGAACATGTTACATATAATGCTTTTGGCGTGACTTGGTACGAGTCACACTAGTAGGTTGGCAACGGGTTCGCCATGGCCCTGGTCAACCAACCGTAAGCTAAAATACCATGAGATGCAGTAATACTAGACCCAACAATTAGTCTAATGGTCAAAAACGGGTAATATGTTGTTGATCCCACTTGAATGGATCTTGAATTCCTTAGCTTATGTAAGGAGTAGTTATTCAAGATAAATAAAACACAACTATAGTATAAACTTTGATTGTGAATATCAAAGACTATGCAAAATCTAGTCAATGATACTAAGAAGAATTCTAATGAAACAGTAAAGAACAAACTCAATAACAACAGTTTACCAAAATTTCAGCTTCAATATATTAAATACGAATACTCAAAAGTATTAGGGTTAAAAGACCTTGAAGCTATGATAATTCTATGAATGACTCATTTGTGTACATTGAACTCTATGCCCTAGGACCTCCTTTTATACACCAAGGAGTCCTACATGGCTTACAATACTTTCCTAAGTTATCATGATCTTCTAAACAAATAACTTATACTTATCTTCTACAAAAATAACTTAATAATTCTTGTTCTCCAATCAATCTTTATCTTTTCTCTGATATGTCATTGATCACTTCTCAGTCATTGTCCTTTCTCAGCAGTTGTAATCTTTTCAACAGTTGTAACTTTTACACTAACAGTAGTAACTTTTATACTAGCAGTACTAACTTTTATACTAGCAGTAGTAACTACTTAGCATATTTTTGGTCTTCATCTCTGAGCAGTCTTAACTTCCACTGACAGTAGTAACTTTATACTAATAGTACTAAATTACACTAACAATAGTAACTAGCAGTAGTAACATTACACTACCAGTACTAACTACTTAGCATAATTTTCATCAAGTTTACTTAACAGTACTAAGTTAAGCTTGACAGCACTAATATATACCTGAGCAGCAGTAACTTCAAGATCATCATGAAGTCTTTTAATCCCAACAATCCTCCCCTAAACTTGATGTTCATCTTCTGAATCTTCAAGTTTCTTGATTAAAAGCTTGATCTTCATTAGGAGGATGCTTCCAAACACTTCATTCCTTCTTTTGTTGTTTGACCATAAGGTTTAGAAGTTGATAACACATCTCATTCCAATGGTCAGTTTGAAGTTTCTTGTCCCGCATGTTTGTAATTGTTATAGGTGAAAGGGGATATCTTTTCTCCACTAGCATAAAGATATGTAGGTTTTGAAATCTCACAAAGTGCACTTTACAGGAATGAAACATCTTCCAAACAGTCACTTTATAGCCTTGTAAGTTCCTCCATACTTCACTTCTTATGTCTGGTTCAAACATTGCTTTCAGATCCCCCCATAACACTCTTTCATATTCTTCTTCAGGTCTTGTATCACCGTGCTTTGCTTTTACTAATTTCCATAAGGTTTCCAAATCTTCTCTGTTAAAGTCTTTAATCATATGAATAAAAGCTAAAAATCTCTTTGAACTTCCATCAGCTCTTATGATTTGATAGAAACCAACTTTTCTTTCTTTGATGATCTTCCAATGCTTGGAGGTTTTGTAGCTAATGGTATAGCATCTATTGCTACTTCCTCTTCATCAGGAACAATATTAATAAGCTTTCCCATTTCAGCTTCTTCTTTAGCATTATCAATCTTTTGCTTCTTAGCCCTTTCCTGCTCTAACTCTTCATCTGCTGCTCTTTTAGAACTGCTTTCTTGTGCTTTATCTGCCTTAGCTTTCTTTGAGCCTTCCACCACTTTTGAATCTATAGGAACAAATGAGTCTATCCACTTCATATTATTGTCAAATAACATCTGGATTTCTTCAAAACTTTTGTTTTTCAACTGAGTGTGTTTGTATCCAGCCATATTTCTTAAATAAGTATTTGATTCTTTCTTTGAGCTTTGGTTGGTGGTTTTCTTCTAATTTCTTTAGCTCTAAGCTTTGTAAAGTGTTGCTTCCTCTGGTTCATGAGTTCTACAAACAGTTTTGATCTTTCTTCTATGGTCAACTCTCCTTGTTCTTCTGCTTGTAGTCTCTGAGCTAACTCAAAATCTGCTTCTATTCATAGCTTGAGTGTTATCTCATGAAATTAAGCTAGCCTCTTCTTCTCTTTGTTTTGCAACCCTTTGCTCTTCTTCCAATTCAGCTTGCATCTCAGCTTCCAATCTTTTGGCAACTTCATCATCAAGTGCAATTTGATCTTTCTTCTTCAAAGGAATTTCAGGCTCATCTATTTTTGCCTTGCCTTTGTCTTTAGCCTATGGAAGTTGTGATTGTAAAGAAGAAACTTTTAGTCTAGATGCAGGTGCTTCCTCTTGATCATGAAAAACAATTCCTTTAGCCCTTGGTCTAACAGGAACAGGTGTAACTGTTGTAGCAGCAGTTGTAATAGCCTTGGGTTTAGCTGCTTTGATCTCTATCAAGGTATGAGCCAGAGTCAACTCATCAACAGTTGTAGCAACAGTTGTAGTACTGGCAGTAGTAACTACAGGCTCTATAAGCACCTCATCACCATAAAGAATATCAGTATCAAACATCAAATCTTCATCATTTCTTCCTTGAGTCTCATCAACCAAGGTCACATCTGCATCAACATCCAAATTAGCTATTTTCCTCCCCTGTTTGGATGCATCCTCCTGAGCACCCAAACTAGCTTCATTAGAGGATTCAATCCTTCTAGACAAACCAACCTTGTACAATCTTTTAGGCTTGTAAGTTCTAGACCTCCTTTTCTTCTCCAGCTTCTTAACTCTCTCCTTCAATGTGTCAATCTCTGCAGCTTGAGAAGTATTTGTATTTTCCAGGGCAAGAACCCTATCAGATAGTTTCGTACAAAGGTTCATTAATTCATTAAGTTGCATTCTATCATCACCACTTTGAGATGGATCATAAGAAGGGGTAGATACATGCTCCTCATTGGTAGCCTCACCAGGGATAGGTTTTGTAGTACCACTGTCCTTTCTCTGTTTCTTCTTTGACAGTTTCTTTTGAGGTTTAGATGATGATGGTTAAGTAATAATAGGTGTGGGATGGGAATCAGTAGGAGTAGCTGAATCTTCACCCATGTCTTCTGGAGCTTGAACCATCATAGTTGCAAATAAAGGTGTAATAGTCTCTGAAAAAACCTTTCCTTCTCTCTTCATATTTGCAAAAAATTTCTTAGTGTGTGAGGGAGTAACATAGACCTTTTTATGATGTGACATATCCCCAAGTTGTTGATTCACAAATATTTAGACAAATCTTGGATACATCAGAAATTTAACCCCACCCTCCAAGTTCTTCATCATATTATCAAAAATATACTTGGAAAAGTTAAATGTTTGGTTGGTTGCAAGACAAATGATAGCAGAGGCCATAGTGCTACTAAATTCGTTCCAGGTAGTTGTCTTAGCACTAAGGCATTGCAGAATTGTATGAATTAAAAACTTCCATTGAGGAGAAAAGAAAGCTTTGTAAAATGTAAGCTTTTAAGACAATTTTTCATACCCCATTCTTATCAATTCTTCAAAAATAGTAGCAGTAGGAAAACAATCAGTACCCTCAGCATCTTCCAGATGAAGATCTTGTCTTATTGTGGATTCAGTGATGACAATCTTCTTTTTATCCACTAGGGCTTGTAACTGACGTTCCCCATTAACCGTTTTAGCCTTGGCAGTTGCCTAGAACTGTTGAATGCATGATTCATATATTGTAGGATTAACCGTTAAAGCATATTTGATGTGACTTGAATTCAAAAAATCAACAATTTTCTCAAATCCAGTACTTTCTTCATGTTTAGACAAAAACACAACTAAATTGTATGTTTTAGCGAACTTTAGGGTCGACATTGTGATGGGTTTTGATGATTAAAGATGAAATTGAGTTAGGGTTTATGATTAGAGAGTACATCAAAGTGTAAAAATGATCGAATGCGTAATTGAAACTCTTAATCGAAGTATTTATGAAATCACCCTCAACAACATTAACTTAAACTCGCAGTATTAAGTTAAGCCTAACAGTATTAACAAACCCATCAGTAGTAAGTTATGCCTAGCAGCATTAACTTATGCCTAACAACATTAACTAACCCAACAGTAGTAAGTTATGCCTGGCAGCATTAACTTATGCCTAACAGCAGTAAGTGTATGCCTAACAACATAAACTAATACTGGTAGCAGTAAGTTTAAGCTTAGCAGCATTAACTTTAAGACACCAACAGTAACTCTGATTTCATTCCAAAAAGTATTTCCATTATATATTTTGATTCTCACAAGCTCACTTTTTGTTTTTAATCTCACAATATCTCTCATTTCTTTTTCTCACCAGTTCACTCTATCTGTTTTTGTATCCCACAACTCTCTTTCTGTTTTTTAACTCACCACATCTCTCATTTCTTTTTGCTCGCCAAATCACTCTTTCTGATAGTTTTGTACAAAGTTCCATCAATTCCTTTAGTTTCATGTTGTCCTCCCTACTTCCAAGTGTGTTAACTCTTGAGAGAGGTGGATCATTGGACTATTTAGATGCAGCCTCAAACCTAATTTGAGCTTTTTCACCCCCCCAATATGGTATCTTGGCACCTGGGACCACTACTTGAACTAGTTCTTTGAGGAAAAGACTTATTAAGTGTTGCCATAGATTGGGTCCTATTTATGTTACCACTGTCCTGCTCTGGTTCTAAGCTAGAAGCAGTAGTGGCAGCCCTTTCCATTCTATCTTCCCACTTCTTAATGACATTCTCATCTGCTACAAGGTTCATAGGTCCACTAGACTGAGATATCTCAGTGGTCCTTTTTGGCTTTCCTATGTCATTGAGTCTTTTTGGGTTAAGATAATGATGGAACAGTGATTGGTTCAAGATTAGATAGTGAAGCAGTTGTAGATGTATGTTAGGGTTCAGTGGGATTTCTTAACCCTTCATCCACTTTTGCTTGTTGTTATGCATCTTTTCCACTTCAGCATCATTGAGTATAATTCACTGCATATTAACACAATTAACCTCCCCTTAATCAATACTTCAGGGGTTAAGCATTCTAATACTTGCAATCAGATATTGAAATCTTCCAACATCAAATGCTTTTGTGAGCAAATCTGAACATTCTAATCTGTGTGAATCTTGATCATTTAAATAAGCTTCTTCTCATTGGAATCTTTGATGAAATGATGTCTAATCTCAATGTGCTTAGTCTCTGAGTGAAATAATATATTATTAACTATGCAGATGGTGCTCTCATTGTCAATGAAAATCTTGGTATTCATGAAGTTGTATCCATAATCAAGCAACTAATTTTGGACCCAAAGCATCTGTCCACAGCAACTGGATGCAGCTACATACCCTGCTTTAGTAGTAGAGTTGGCAACTATGGTTTGCTTCTTGCATTGCCATGAAATCAATCTTCTTCCAAGAAATTGACAACCTCCTGTTGTGGATTTCCTGTCTAAACTTGCACCAGCATAGTCACTGTTAGTATAAGCTTCCAAATCAAATGGTGAGTCCTTAGGATACCAAAGGCCCAATTTAGGTCGACCTTTTAAGTATCTAAAAAATTCTTTTCACAACATGAAGATGTAAAACTTTAGGTGCGACTTGGAATCTTGCACAAGCACATACAACAAACATTATATCAGGCCTTGAAGATGTTAAATACATCAATGAGCCAATCATTGATCTATATAAGTGAACATCAACATCTTCAGCTTTTGCATCCTTGAGCAATGGCTTTGAAGTCTCCATGGGTGTACTTGCTGTCTTCACAGTTGAAAAACCAAATTTCTTCAAAATTTCATCCACATACTTGTCTTAACTGATGAAGATTCCATCATCTTTTTGAGTCACTTGTAGTCCTAAGAAGAAAGTAAGCTTACCTATAGAACTCATCTGGAACTTCTTATGCATTATCTTCTCAAACTCAGTATACATCTCCTTCCTTGTAGATCCAAAAATGATATCATCAACATATACTTAAACTAGTAGAATATCACATTTGACTCTTTTAATGAACAAAGTCTTATCTATCTTGCCTCTTCTAAATCCATTGTCCAATAAATAGGTAGATAGAGTCTCATACCAAGCTCTAGGAGCTTAATGTAGACCATATAATGCCTTTTCTACCTTATAAACTCTTTCAGGGAACTCTGGATCTTTAAACCCTGGAGGTTGACAGACATAAATTTCTTCTTCATGAGGCACATGCTAAGAACAGACTAATTGCTTCAATCCTAGCAACTAGAGCAAAAACCTCATCATAATCTATTCCCTCTTCTTGAGTGTAACCCTGTGCAACTAGCCTTGCCTTGTTTTTAATCACAATACCTTTTTCATCTTTCTTGTTCCTGTAGACCCATTTTGTTCCAATGGCCCTCTTTCCATAAGGTAAATCCACCAATGTCCAAACCTATTGTAATTTGAATTGCAGAAGCTCTTCTTGCATAGCTTCTATCTAGCTTGGATCTGTCAATGCTTGGATTACCTTCTTGGGTTCTACTTGTGATAGAAAACAAGCAAATAGACAATTATGAAAATCTTTGTGATTGATCCTCTGTTGTACTGAACTAAACATGCCATGGCCAGTCACACTCTTTGTCATTCTTCTAGTTTAAGGTGCTGAATGTATATCTCCAATGATTTGTTCAATTGGATGATCCTTGTGAATTCTGGTGGTTAGAATAGGACTGACAGGGATATGTGTATCCAACACCTTCATCATCATCTGAATAGACAATCTCTTCCAAATTAGGCATATTTGGATTATCATCACATCCATAGACAATATTCTCATCAACAACATTATCTTCTATGCCAGCAGCATTAATAGTTGAACTAACAGTATTAATATTGTTAGTACTGTTAACATTTTCATCCTTCTCTTGATTAACTCCTGGCTCCTCTATAGTTGGCACCTCATTATCTTCATTCTCTGGATGTTCAGCATCCTTTTTTTCCTCCTCCCCTGATGGTTTGAATCCAGCATCAGGAGAAACCGTTGAACTAGAAGAGAATGGTGAATTTTGAGTCTATAATGGTAGCAGTGTATAATCTTTGCCAGGTACTGTCTCCACTCTAGCTTTACCTGCATCATCACATGCCTTTGTATTTTCATTACCATTAGACTGATTTCCTGCAACAACTGGCTCATAGTTCATAGATTTTGTTAGTGCATCTATATCAAAGAGCCATTTAGGTCTACTTCCGGCAATGTTAGGTGTATCCTCACTAAACTTGACATACAGATTCTCTTCTACTATCCTAGTTCTACTGTTGAATACCCTGAATGCTTTACTATTGGTAGAGTATCCTACAAAGAACCCTTCATCAGCCTTTCCATCAAAATTACCTAGGTGATCTATGGTATTAAGGATTGTAACAGGACACCCAAATGGTCTCATGAAGCTTAATGCAGGTTTTCTACCTAGAAAAAGTTCATAAGGGGTCTTGTTGTGAGGCTTAATAACTAACACCCTATTTTGGACATAACAAGCATTATTATCTGCTTCAACCCAGAAAGTTGTTGCCAATTTTGAATCAGCTAGCATAGTCCTAGCAGCCTCTATTAGTGTTCTATTTTTCCTTTCTGCTACTCTATTTTGTTGTGGAGTCCTAGCAACACTAAATTCCCTCTTAATACCCTTCATTTTACAGAACTGATTCATGACCCTATTCTTGAATTCAGTCCCATTGTCACATCTAATCACTTTCACCTTACGGTCTATTAGATTTTCTATGCCAGTTATAAATGTTTTAAGGATTTCACTAGTTTCATCTTTAGTGGCTAAAAAGAAAACCTAACTAAACCTACTATAGTTATCTGTGACAACTAGGCAGTATTTCTTTTTCATTAAACTCTTTACAAATGTTGGGCCAAATAAATCCATATGCAACATTTGTAGTGGTTGGCTGATTGAATTGACTGTTTTGGTCTTACAAGAAGCTCTGTGTTGCTTTCCCTTCTGACAAGCAACACAGGTTTGAATAATTTCAAAAAGTTTTGTAGGTAAACCTCTTGCAAGGTTTCCCTTAACCAGTTTATTAATTGTTTTGAAATTTACATGTCCAAGTCTCCTATGCCAAAGATTAGATTCATCAGGTGTAGCTTTTGCAAAGAGACAAGTGAGACCTCCTTGAGGAACAACATTCTTTAGATTAACACTATACATGTTATCCTTTCTAGGAACTTTAAGCAAAACATGACTTTCATCAGTTAACTTAAAGTCTGGAGACAGAACAACACATTCAGTATCAGTAAAAAGAACACTATTCTTCTTGTCACACATTTATGAGACACTGAAGATGTTAAACTTTAGTTCCTTTACAAAATACACATCTTCAATATCTAATTTACCAGTTCTTATTTTACCTTTACCAGTGATTTTCCCTTATTTGGTACTACCTCCAAAGGCAACAAATCCTCCATCAATTTCTTCATAATCTGTAAGATAGGATCTGTTTCCTATCATGTGCTTAGAGCATCCACTATCAATCACTCCTTTATCCTTCAAATCTTGCTGTGGATTGCCCTGCATATTATGGTAAGAAAATTAATTTCTCTTAGGGACCCAAGTCATCACTGACTTGGATCTGCCTTGTGCTTCAATATAGTCAAATCTTTTAAAGTCTATTGATGCACCATTGTGTCTGGAGACATGGTCTAAAACTTTTTGCTTTGGTCTCCAAATCCAACATGCTGAGGCCTTAACATCATTAGCCTTATTTCCTTTATTATCACTTACTACTGTTTTTGGCCCAACAATAGTAACATTCCCCTTAACAATATTAACCTTTTCATTGAAATTACTATTCTTATTTGTTGTAAACTTGTTAAAGGGCCTTCTGACATGTGAATGTGCTTTAAAAACATTTGAAGCTGGTTTTGCACAGTTCACTGTTTGTTTTGGGAAAGCAGTATTAATTGGTCTGGCAGTATTAACAGATATTGCTGCTCTTGAAGAGTTCTGCCTAGCAGTATTAAGTGTTTTAAGGCTAGATTTCATTAAGACCGCTTTTGGAACAAAATTTCTTTTTGGATTAGGGTGAGACATTCTTTGAGAATTTTGGTGATTAACTCTTCTAGCATTGTTCCATACAGGTTTTCAACCATTTTCTTTGCATCACAATCTTTGATCAAATGGTTAAAACTGTCACATTCATAACAAGCTTTATTTTTAAACTCAAAATTACTTTCTAATTTCTGAGTTATCAAATTATTCCAATTTCTCTTGTTACCTCTAGGAGTTTGACTGTTTTTCCTAGGGTATTATCTCTTAACATAACATCAAGTTTCGAAATCTTTATGTCAGTGCATTATCTAAGCTCTGTTAGTGCATTATCTCTTAACATAACATCAAGTTTCAAAATCTTTATGTCCTCTTCAAAAACAGCCTCATTCTTTTTATACACTTCTAGTCTAGCCTCTACAGATTCTAGACCTGCTTTATAAGCTCATACATTTAATTGAGACTTATTAAAATCTTTTGTTAAATTATCATAATGTTCTTTGAGAGTTTCATAAGATTTTAAACATGCTTTAGAACAAGTTGATACCTCAGAATCTGAGCTTGAGGAACTTGAAGAACCTAAAGAAGTATAAGCCATAAGTGCAAAATTGGTAGGTCCTTCTTCAGCCTGGTCACTCCAATCATAGCCAAAGCCATCACACTGAGATACTAAAGCTTTTGAAATAGTTTCTTCAACTGGCACATTCTTCCTTACAGGTTCTCTATTTTTGTTGTCTTGCTGCTTAAAAGCCATGCACTCCCTAGCAAAGTGACCTCTTATGTGGCAATTATAGCATTCCACCTTGGTCATGTCAAACCAATGGTATCAGTCCCATTAACACCTAGATTCCTTCCTGTCTTCTTGAGAAATCTCCTTGCTCTCATTGTCAGCATTGCCATCTGCAACTTCAAGTCCATCTCTTCTAAGTCATCAGGATCAATTTGCTTTAGATCATCATTGTCTAATTGTGTATTGTTAGACTGACTAGCCAAGAAGGAGTAGATCACAACATCACTCAAACTATCAACATTTGGTGAAGAAGTATTAGCCTTGGAGTTAGCAGCAAAATCACCATGAGCAGTCTTAATTGCTTCATTGGTGCTGCCAGTGATATTGGAAGACACAAAAGCTACATCTTATGTGCTTTGACCTGTGCTAGATGATCCTTTAACTTCAGTTTCATAAATCTTTAGATTATTATATAGGTCATCCATGCTCATAGTATCTAAATCACTTTTGTTCCTCCAAATCAAGGTACGAGTCTTCCACTCAGATGGCAGACTTCTTAAAAACTTTAGATTCAGATCTTCTTGAGAAATAGTTTCTCCATGAATCTCTAACTAACTGATAAGTTTTTGTAGCCTATCATAGATCTGGTCAAGTCCTTATGAAATTTCCATTGAAATTCTCATACTGCTGTTTAAGAAGTGTCTTATGAAATTTCTTTGCTCCTTATTACCTCCAAACCTCTTCTCTATAGCTTCCATCAGATACTTGGCACTTTTGTAGGTGTTGAATTTTAGTTGATGTTCATTTGAAAGAGCCATCAACAAAGTACCCCTTGCCTTTAACTCATTCTTCCTTGCTAGCTTCTAATCTGCAGTAGTAGGAGGTATTGATGTCTCAACACCATCAATAGTTCTTGTTGGCATAGGTAAGTCACCATTTAAGATTACTTCCTAAAGAGCATAATCAGTCATTAAGAAGTACTGTTCAATCCTTATCTTCCATAGCTCAAATTCATTTGGATTGAGCACTGGAAGTTTTGCAGCAGCAACCATTGGTGTAGATACTGCCTCTATGTTTTGATAAACAAAAAGATCTGGTATGTGTAGATTGTTTCTTCTTATTCAAAGTTTCACAACAAGCTCTGATACCACTTGTTGATCCCACTTGAATGGATCTTGAATTCCTTAGCTTATGTAAGGTGTAGTTATGCAAAATAAATCAAACACAACTATAGTATAAACTTTGATTGTGAATATCAAAGACTATACAGAATCTAGTCAATGATACTAAGAAGAATTCTAATGAAACAGTAAAGAACAAACTCAATAACAAGAGTTTACCAAACTTTCAGCTTCAATATATTAAATACGAATACTCAAAAGTATTAGGGTTACAAGACCTTGAAGCTATGACAATTCTATGAATGATTCGTTTGTGTATATTGAACTCTATGCCCTAGGACCTCCTTTTATACACCAAGGAGTCCTACATGGCTTACAATACTTTCCTAAGTTATCATGATCTTCTAAACAAATAAATTATACATATCTTCTACAAAAATAACTTAATACTTATCTTCGTAAGTATTCTTGTTCTCCAATCAATCTTTATCCTTTCTCTGATATGTCATTGATCACTTCTCTGTCATTATCCTTTCTCAGCAGTTGTAATCTTTTCAACAGTTGTAACTTTTTAATCAGCAGCATTAACTTTTATACCAGCAGCACTAACTGAATACAAGCAGTAGTAACTACTTAGAATATTTCCTTCATTCTTCATCAGCAGTACTAACTTTATGCTAACAGTTGTAACTTTACTCTAGTAGTACTAAGTTACACTAACAGTAGTAACTTTTATACTAGCAGTACTAACTTTTGTACTAGCAGTAGTAACCACTTATCATATTTTCAGTCTTCATCTCTGAGCAGTCTTAACTTCCACTGTGTGAGAACTCGTATTTTCTGAAGGTAATATTTTATTCAGATTTATTGCTCGTTTCATAAAATAATAGTTTTATATTATTTTTATTTGCCATGACAGTAAATATTGTCATTTTTCACCGTCTCGATTTCATTTATCCATTTCTTTTGATCAAGGAAGCCACGTGTCCACAAATTTTTTTTTATCCCGAATGAGATTTTATTTCATTTTTCATGATTTTCCATGTTTCCGTGAGTTTCGTCATTTTTGACTTAATTTACGTTTTTACCAAAAGTGTCGGGCTAGGAGCTAAATTAAATTATGAAAACTTTAAGTAAATTCAAGTTTTATAAAACTTTGCCATATTTTCTTTTTTTTTCTTCTTTTGGGGCCGGTCCAACATACACCAACAACAATACATATCTTATTTTTTTTACCACCTTAAGTTATTTACACTTTTACATATATCCTTTCACCCATTTTTTTTCACACAATTTCAAAACAAAAAAAAATACAACCTCTCTTCCTCTCCCTCTCCTTTTTGCCGAGCACCCTCCTCACACCAACACTCTCATCAAAATTTATTCACTCACCAAATCAATAAACAAATTACACCATTATAATCCTTGTATTATCCTCATTCCAATGATATAAACCAATCACTACATGCAAGACTTTTAAATTTTAAGGATTTTTGAAGATTTTTGAATGTTTAAGAAGCTTTAATGGGGTTAATCATAAGCTAGGAGGTGATTGGAAGTGTGAGGTTTAGATTTTATAAAAAAAAATATTATTGGGTGTTTGTTTGGGTCTCCTAGCCGCGGCCTAAGATCAACCCAAAGGGGTTTTGGGTTTTAATCTTGGTTCCTAATTATCTCCTTGATTTGGTACTCTTTTTGACCCCTTTCTTGATTGGATTCTTCTCAATTTTGTATATACATTGATTGTGGTTTGTTGGAGTCTTAA
>BQNB010018210.1:0-52489 GCA_026074375.1 Tanacetum coccineum | reverse complement strand
TTTAAAACACCAAGGACCATATGTGCTATGTGTTTAACTTGAATATATCTTATAAAACTTAATTAGAAAAATATAATAAGTAATGTAAACATGAGGGGCCAAAAGTGTTAAAAATAAAAATGTTTTATAACAAGCCCAAACCACCCCCATCCCTGCCACTGTTCATCACACACACACACTCAAAACACACACACGCATACACACTCAACCACACACTTCAATCCTTCTCATCAAGAATTACTCAAACTTAAGGTATTATTGTTACATTGTTTCTCATACTCCAATGAACACATATCTCATTTGAATTGCATTTTAATGAGTGTTTGATCTCGATAAACCCTAAAATCAAAATTAGGGTTCATTAAATCAAAACTTAGTAAAAACCCAAATTGAATGAGGGGTTTTGATCAAGATGGAGTGTAGAACATCATGTTAAAACAGTCTTGTTGATTGTTGTGATTTAAATGTTTCTTTTGTTTGATATAGTGCTTAAAAAATTATAATTAATGTATTAAAGTTATATGTTAAGAGTGGGATTGCAATAACATGCTTAGTTATTTCACCTAGTATCTTGTTTGTGCTCTATTGATAATCATAACATATTAATAGTTGAAAACGATCAAACCAAAGTTTCCCATGAACCGAACGAGTAAAATAGGCCAAACAAATGAATAGATAGTAAAGACCGAACGAGTCTATATCAGTATGAGCCGAACGAGTAAATTTTAAGTGTGAACCGAACGAGTGTTAAGTGCTATGGACCGAACGAGTAAATTTTAAGTGTGAACCAAACGAGTGTTAAGTGCTATGGACCGAACGAGTGAATGTGAGTGTGAACCAAACGAGTGTTAAGTGATATGGACCAAACGAGTGAATGTGAGTGTGAACTGAACGAGTGTTATGTACTATGGACCGAACGAGCGAAGGTGAGTGTGGACCGAACAAAGTGTAAAAAGGAGTAGGCCAAACGAGAAACTTTGCTATGCATCGAACGAGTGAATATGAGTGTGGACCGAATGAGTGAATATGAATTTGGACCGAATGAGTAAACTTGTTTGTGGACCGAACGAGTAAACTTGTTTGTGGACCGATCGAGTAATCCAACTCATGGACTGAACGAGTAAACTTTAACATGAACTGATCAAGTGAAAAATAAATGGAAACAGATCTTGTGCATACTTTTGTGAGTCAAACCAATAAGATTACTCTTTGACATAACACACTTAAGATCAGATTTTATTTACTAAGGTTGAAATAATCAAGTCTCTTAGTTTAAAATAGACATTAAAAGATTGACAAAACCAAAGTTAACTACATACAACTTAGTTGTTACCTTAGGTGCCTTTGTCTCATACGCCATTAGTCTATCTAAGATGATTGATCTTCAAAAGTGATAAAAGTCATACAGGTTCTAGGCTGTCATTGATTGTGTCATATTATAAATTACAGTAACTCTTTCTTAAACAGAATCATGGAAATATCAAAGGCGGATCAGATTGTTTTGGATGATGTTGTGGTTGCTCCTGCGAACTGACTTAAGATTGGAAAATGCAATATTCGATTAAGCTCGGATGTCCCTTCAAAGGAGGCAACTCTTCAAGTTGTATATAATGTGTTAAAGCTCACACCTTTCTACAAAGCATTCCAAGTCTCGGCTGATGTTCCTGAGATCTACATGCAAGAGTTCTGGGCCTCTGCTTATATTCATAACCGATCTGTTAGATTCAAGATGAACAACAAAAAGCACATTCTCAATCTTGATCAATTCAGAGACATTCTTCAAATTTGCCCTAAAGTCGGTAATAAGAAGTTTGAAGAACCACCTCTTGAGAAGGAGATTCTCGCATTTCTAGCCAGTCTTGGTCACTCTGGAGAAATAAGAAAGATCACTGATGTCAATGTCAATAAGCTGCATCAACCCTGGAGATCATTTGCTGCTATCATCAACAAATGTCTCAGTGGTAAAACATCCTACGACAGTCTTCGTCTTTCTCAAGCTCAAATCTTATGGGGAATGTACAATAACAAGAAGGTTGATTATGCATATCTTCTGTGGGAGGACTTCATTTACCAGATTGAGAACAAGAATACGAAGAAGGGCAATGCGATGTACTATCCTCGTTTTACCAAGCTAATCGTCAACTTTGTCATGGCTAAAGACCCTTCAATTCCTCGAAGAAACAAGGTTAATTGGCACTATGCCAGAGATGACCCAATGTTCACGACAATCAATGTCATCTCAAGGAATGAAGACACTCAGTTGTACGGGACTATCTTACCAGCAGAGTTAACAAACGAGGACATCCGCAACTCTGAATCATACAAAGAGTATTATGCTATTGCTTCAGGAAAGATTCCTCCAAAGACAAAAGCAAGTAAGAAGAAAGCTGATTCTGATGCAACCACTAAGCAGAAGCCTCCCACAGTCCCCAAAGAAAAGAAAGGCAAGAAGACTGGAAAAGGAAAGCAGAAGGCTAAAGAGTTAGAGACTATCTCTGAGGCGATTTTGACAGAAGCTGAGCAACTCAAGATAATCACCAAGAGAAGCCGTAAAGAGACTCACAGCTCTCATGCCAGCGGGTCTGGTGCAGATGAAGGAACTGGTGTTTCACCAGGGGTTCCCGATGCACCTGATTATGACTCAGATGATGATATCTCCTGGAAGTCAAGTGAAGATGATCAAGATGAAGATAAAAATGAAGATGATGAGAACGTTCAAGATGATGACGATGATGCTAAAAGTGGAGATGATGAACTCAAAAGTCAAGATGATCAAGATGATGATGATGAAGCACAGACTGAATCTGAAGATGATGGTGATGATTTCATTCATCCAAAGCTCACAACTCATGATGATGAAACAACACATGAAGAGGAAACTGATGAAGATGACACCTTCGATCCTATAGTTCATACACCCTCTCATGTTTCATCCTCAGATGATGAAGACAGTGACAATGAAGTTGAAGGGGTGGATGTTGAAGGAGAAAAGTCGGATGAAGATGCTACATATGTAGAGGACCAAGGCAATGAGGCGGACAGAGATACCAATGCCAATCTTGAAGGAAGAGATGATGTAAAGGCAGATGTTGTATTGCCCCAGGTTCAAGCAACCCAGGAAATTGAAGACACTCATGTGACCCTAACTCCGGTAAATCCTGATGGTCGACAACAGAGTTCTTCTGTATCATCTGGCTTCGTCTCCAACATGCTAAATCCAAATCAAGATACCGGTGTTGATGCTATATTTGGACATAAGGCTGAAGCTACCTCTCTAATAGATATTCCTGTCACTGCCATTGCGGAGCCATCCTTCTTTGCACCAACCAATCGTCCTCCAACACCGACTCCTCTCTTCATTCAATTACAACAACCACCAATCCTGACACCGGCTACTACTCCAAGCTCCTCACTTCAAAATCTTCTAGACTTTGGTTCGTTGTTTGGTTTTGATAATAGACTAAAAGCTTTAGAAGACAAATTCTCGGAATTCAAACAAACAAATCAATATGCTGAAGCACTCTCTTCCATTCCTAGCATCGTTGGCCAGTACCTGGCAAATAAAATGAAGGAAGCAGTAGATGTTGCAGTCCAACTAAAGTCTGATAGAATTCGAGAAGAGGCTCAAGCTGAAAATCAACAATTCCTTGATTCAATCGATGAAGGAATGAAGAAAGTAATCAAGGAACAAGTCAAGAGTGAAGTCTTGAAGATTACACCAAAATTGAGAAGTTAGTGAACGAACAACTCGAGTATGAGGTTCTGGTACGATCTTCAAAGGAAGCCAAGATGTCTCATGCTGTAGCTGCTAATCTTTCAGAACTAGAGATGAAAAAGATCTTAATTGACAAGATGGAAGCTAACAAATCTATCAACAGGTCTGACATCCAAAGGTAGCTCTACAAGGCATTAGTTGATGCGTATAAAGCTGACAAAACTCTGCTAGATACTTATGGTGATACGGTCACAATAAAAAGACCTCGAGACAGAGCAGATGATGATCAAGAACCCTCCGTTGGAACAGACCGGGGGTTCAAAAGAAGAAGGTCAGGAAAAGAACCAAAATCTACCAGTGCTCTAAGAGAAAAGACAACCACGACAGCAGGAAAGACTACTAAAGGTTCTAAGACTCATAAGTAATCTGCTAGCCAATCTGCTCTAGTAGAGGAAACTATGCAATCTACAGATGTCTTTGAAGCACCTGCACATTAGGAGTTTGAAACAGGTGTCTATGATGAACAAATGGAAGAACAGGTTCATCCTCTTCCTGACTGGTTTCAACAACCTAAACGACTACCTTCTCCTGATCATGCATGGAACAGACCTGCTGTTCATGAATCCGTCCAACCTTGGCTAAGCAATCTGGCAAGAAGACAAGGCACTCGAGAGTCATTCGATGAGCTAACAGACATAACATTTGACTTCTCAGCTTTTGTGATGAACCGGCTAAATGTTACAACACTAACACCTAAATTGTTAGCAGGTCCAACATTTGAGCTGATGAAAGGAACATGCAAGAGCTTGACTGAATTTGAATACTTTTGTAAAGAAGTCTACAAAGCCACAACAGAAAATTTGGACTAGATCAACCCCGAAGGCCGCCAATATCCTCATGATCTACGAAAGCCACTACCGTTGGTTCCAAATTCTAAAGGTCGTCATGTCATACCGTTTCATCACTTCATCAATAACGACCTTGAGTACCTACGTGGTGGTGAGTCAAGCCGCAAGTACTCTACTTCAGTTACGAAGACCAAGGCTGCAGATTACGGGCATATTAAATGGATAGAAGACTTATTGCCTAACTCAATGTGTAGTCAAGTGATAGTTAGCTACGACAAATTCGCTCTCTGTAAAATCTCACATTAGGGCAAGAAGCGAAGACAATTCTATGCATTTGCGGCCACAAGGGAATCAGCTAGTGACGTCTACTAAAAAAGAAGAATTATTGCTGTCACAAAGGTAGAAATAGTCGAATGGCAAAACTACAAGCATCTTGACTGAATCATTGTACGTAGGGATGACGACATTCTTTACAAGTTCAAAGAAGGTGATTTCCACAGACTTCGGATCCAAGACATTGAAGACATGCTGCTTCTTCTCGTGCAAGGAAAGTTGACAAATCTCAACGTTGAAGAACGTCTTGCATTTAATGTCTCCTTAAGAATGTTCACAAGAAGTGTTGTCATCCAAAGGCGTGTGGAAGACCTTCAATTGGGTGTTGAAAGCTATCAAAAGAAACTCAACCTCACAAAGCCTGACACTTATAGATCCAATTTGAGAAGAAGAGACGCTTACACACCATACTCCGATCCCAGAGGATTCTTCTATGAGAACAAAGACAAGAAGAACAGATTGATGCGCATTGATGAACTACACAAGTTTAGCGATGGTACTCTCGATGATGTTCGGACTGCTCTGAATGATCGCCTCAAGGGAATCAGAATGGAGTATCTGCCTCAGACTTTTTGGAGCCAACGTGACAAAGCAAATGCAAGAGCTATGATTCAGGCAATTGACAAAAGATTAAAGACAAGGAGGATCATGCGGAGCTTGGAGAGATTTGTTGGTGGAAGACCATACGGGGGTGACTTACGGCTGCTTCAAAGGACCATATGATTTATCATATGTTGTTCTCATCTTATAAGGTCAATCCTCGTAAATAATTTTATCTTGTGAATATGTTAATAACTAGTGTAGATTTTTTGGTGAAAAATAAGATGTGCTCGAGTACAAATTTTACAAGAATTTCTTAGTAAATTTAAAATCTTTCAAATAATTGTACTCGGCACCATCTTATAAACCCTCAAAAGTTGAGGGGGAGCAATAATATGTTCCATTCTGCTAGAATACATCATTTTGTCCCCGAACGGTTAATCAATTGATATCCAAAATATCAAGGGATTAACATTTTGGATAAGGGGAGAAAATGTGATTAACCTGGACTTAATGTATATTGACAGAAGTAATCAATTAAAATGGACTCGATGCACTCCACACTTAGCATGTACTACGATTACGATGCACATGTTAAGGGGGAGCTTTTAGTGATGATTAAAAACATTCAAAGTGTAAACCTTTTGATATTTATATCAAACACTTTGAATGAATTTTTCAATGATTTTGGTTTGTAATGGTGATGGAATACCCTAAAAGACCGACCATGTACTTAATTTTATGGAGTTATAAGGTGGTTAGGTATAGGTATTCAAATCCCATGATCCAGCCAGAACCGGAGGGATCTACCCAGGGATATCCACTAGTTAGTGTAGAAGTCCTTAGGTATGATTAAAAAGGAGAAAAAGTGAGAATCGGGAATAATGCCGACTGAGATGGAGCTAACACTGGAACAAACCCAACAAGGTGTTAGTTATGAAGTCTCGGTAAGCATTGAAGGGGTTGAAGAATGAAAAAGAAATGTAAGGATAAAGGGTGAAAAGAAAGAAGCCCTCCATACACTTAGGCAGAAACCGGGTCAATACATATGCTGTCAGAAACACTTAGGTGTTGTCTGACATTGAAGACAGTCATGGACCCAGTGACGCTATGCACAAACCCCTCCCAGCCACTCAAAGTCGGAAAGACTTTGTTTCAAAACTCACGGAGATACACTCATTTCTATTGACTTTCTCACTCCGAGTTAGTTGATATTGAAAAGGTGGCACTCAGCTCCAGCCTCCGATCACTAAAATTAAAAGTGCACTATTGAGTCTAGAGCCAAAAGAGATCATCCATTAATCTCATTAGGACACTTGTCATAATTTAGCTTGTTATCTCACACAATGTGAATATCAAGTAATATCATTAGAGTCCTACGCAAGATCCTTGTGATTTTGCCAGAACATCCGAGTGATACTTAGGTATTCACAATGAAGATGGAAATCCTGCTTGAGCCAACATCAAACAAGCTCATGGTAGGTGACTTGTGCGATTCTTATGAATCAAGCTTGTGACAACTGGAAAGCAACAATGGTGCGATTCTTTATGAATCAAACTTGTTCCAGGTTATGGATCAACGGTTAAAGAATTTTGAATTGCTTAAAACTCTCGATGTGTCACAAAACCACTTTAGCAAGTGACACGTCGATTGATTTTCAAATCGATTTTCTATATCAATCGGTGAGATAGTAACTCACTGGTTCACTCTTATCGTGCTGTCTGCTTTGAGACGTTCCGATAATGAGAACATGCTGAGTACGATGAATCTAATACTTATGTGTTAGAAAGATTCAATACTACAGCTGGAAATCCTGTCAAGAAGATTCTTCTTAAATTGAATCTATCTGATCACAGGTCGATCCTCACGGATTTGAAGGTTACTCCAACCAAACCTGGGCGAATGACAAAGCCATATTCGTCCCCCCGCTTTATTGCTAACTGTTTTTATGCAGGCTATTTAAAGATGGTGGTGGAGGTTCCTGATTCCAGCTGACTCACAAGATCCATAGCCACATGCTCATACCCGATAGACAAACATAAGGACTTCATGAAAGGCTCAAATACATATTTCAAGACTTCCGCTACTCTGATAACGAACGTCTTTCTCGAAGTGACGAAGTATTATAGTTAACGAATCTCAAGAAAGACGTAGCATTAAAGTTTTTCAAGACAACCATTCAAGAAAGGTATGAGCATGTTGGTTCAGAAATCACAAATCCACAAGATGGCAAAGTTTCAAGATGGCGAAGAGATTGTGCTTGGTTGATGATCTCAAGATGCTCAAGATCACAATGTCAAATACAAGTTCAAGGAACAAGCTCAATCCAGAAATCAATGATCACTACAACATACTCACAGGAGAATGTCAAAAGGACGAGCTAAAGACTAAAGACAAAGCATTGTATGCTAGGCTTAAAGTTTTGTAAAATGGAGTGACCTCCCTGAAGGGGATATTGTTGGAAACACAAAAAGTGTCAGTCACTTCCAAGTTGTAATAGGTCTTAGCTCGTAGATTGTGTCATGTTAAGTATAGAAGCTAATCCGGCCTAAGGCCCATGGGAAGCCCACCATAGCCCATGGGCCGGCCATCATGTAACTATATAAGCCCTCTCATAGCCTTGGAGAGGGGTTGGTTGTTTTCATTTTTTCCATTTTCCACATAGTAATAACACTTCATCCATTCGATATACTTTCTCTCACTAAACATCACAACCCACATCTCTTTCTCTTGTTCTTGGTAGATCATTAGATTACATGTTTCTTTGAGCAATTTTGATGACTTGATGGAATGCAAATGTTTTGAATGACGTCTCTAATGTTTGGGAGGTTAGTTTGATAAGAGATATGTTTTTCATGAGTAGTATTCAAAAGTTCCAATGAGCATTCCTTTGAGAAAATACATGTTCCTTTGCATGAAATTTGAAGGACTTGACCGAATTTTTCAAGTGACATTGTGAAATTTTTATCACAAATAGTGAAGCCAATCAAAAGAGACATATCACGCACATTACGAATTAATTAGAATTTGCAATAGAATTCGATGATGAAACGAGGACAAATATGACAGTTTAAAGTGAGGAGACAATCAAATTAAATGGATTTGAATTTATCAACGATGTCGTTGCCAAAGGTGAAGGAGGATTCAATGAGTCTTCCTTCATGAATGAAGTAATGTTGAAGGATTTTAAAAGAGATTTTGTCATTGTTTGGAGTAGACCTTTGGTGATGGATTTTTGGTATGTAGGCTTTGGTTTTTTGTAGTCGGGTTTCATCATTCCAAGCATAATTGAACCTAGTAAGTTTATAATTAGAATGAGTATGTTTGAAAATAAGTTATGATATATGTATGTGATTTATGTACACGATGTAGTTAATCACACATCTTCATTTTTGCTGTATCAAGATATCATATCAATTATAAGTCTTGAAGATTTATTGAAGAGAGGATAATCGTTTTTTATTTGTATTAACTATGTAGATGAGCAACACTTGGGGTTTTTAACGAAAAATTTATCATCGGCGAATCACATTAAATGTGAATTCCAAGTATGGAAAAATAAGTTAATCTACTGGTTTAAATCTTTTTCCTTTTATAGAAAGAAAAATAAATGTTTCAAAATAAAGATTTAGTGAAGAAAAACTTACAATTATAATTATGGATGTCTTGAAATATATGGATCTATCTTTATTATAGCTTTAAATGATGTTGGTGGGAATGCTTAATCTTGGGTGGTATAAGAGGTATGTGGTGGTGTATTATTAGAGGAGAAGGCAAGTGGTCCAACAATTTAAATGTAAAGTGCTCTGCTGATACACGGATCCATCAAAACAATGCACGAATCTACCATATGGTGGATTCGTAATCCGCAGGTGTCCATAAATACATACAGGGTTGATTTTTGAGCAAATTGAGATAAGGTGTTATGTTTTTGACAAATAGAATGTGTTATATTTACCATTAGGAGTATGTGATATAATTTTCGGAGTCGATGTCCAAGTTTTGAGTGAACCGTGCAACTTGTCATGAATTTCCCGATGGAATTTCAACGTAGTCGATCCTACTAAGAGTGTGTTATCTTTTAGCATAAGTTTGACCATTACTAATAACACAATTATTTATGAAAATTTAGACTCAACAAAACATCGTCAACACAAGTGTGAGTTGTAATTCAATGATTGTTCTTTTCGCCTTTTTTCAATCGATTTTGTAATTTTATGTATTGACCATACATGTAGACTTTGAAAATATCTATAGTCATATTAATGATATTTTCTCTATCTAGTAAAATTCTAATCTCGATTATGTTCATGATCGGAATTTTTGTAATTAGAACTTGTAATGAGAATTAACATCTTTTGAATAATGATTAATTACTTCATTAGATTTCCTTTTACGATTATGTTTGATATAATGGATAATCACTATCCATGATAAGTACCATCATTCTTAATCCTAATCTTAAATAATTAAATACTTCACGTTTTAATGGTTTAGTAAATATATCGGCTATATTATTGACAATTTTCTGATTAACCCTTTTAAATATATATATAAATAAATATATAATACTTATAAGTATATAATATAAGGATAAGAATCAAAAATCTCAACTGTAGTAAACCGGAAGTATGATTCCCAGGTCGTTATATCCCAACGAGGCGTGAATTTGAAAATCGAGAATCGGTTTGGGAATTATGCTTGAATAATCAAAGATTTGATTTAGAATCTATTTCTACTAATAAAGTGCAAAAACAAGTAAAAGAAACCCTAAAACGAAATCAATTTAAGTTAAAATCCAAAACGGGAACATAAAAACGCGACTTAAAAACCTAAATTATCAAAATTTAAACATAAAATGATTATTTCACTTTTAATTAACCCTAAATGACTAAAATGCAAGAACAAAGAAAACTAGACCAAAAACGAAAGTGATTTAAGCTTAAGAACATGAAAAACAAGAACGGGATTCAATCCCGTTCATCAAATTTTACAATTTTAACTCTACGAATGCAAATTTATTTTTCCTAGGTCCTAAATGATAAAAGAAAATTTTGAAAAAAGAATTATATTTTTTTGATCATTTTTCTATTTTTTATTAATTAAAAACGATTTTAATAAAAATAAATGATTAAAAATACTAAACTAATTATTAAAAATCTGAAAAAATTCAGAAAATTAATTTCGACTATTTAAAACCTAGGAAAAATAAGAAAACTAAAAAAGGAAATCAAATAAGCAATTAAGGGCCGATAGCTTAAAGGGCAAACAAGGCATACAAGATTAATGAGAAGGACTTATGACAAAAAAGTCCCAAAGGCAGAGATGGTTTGTGTGTGGTGCGTGTGGGACGTTTGTTATAAAGGGGGAGGTCATGGGTTCGACCCCCATGCCTTCCCTTTTTTGTAAAACATTATTTTTAAAACTTTTTACACAATCTTAAAGAACACATTAAAACAAGCATTTTTGAAAACTACAACTTTTTAGGAAGACTTATAAATAAGCTGGAAAATCACAAATTAAGCTGACATAAAACTTAAATAAACTTAAGGCACTAAGAGGCTAATTTTTTTTGGCTTGTTAAGAACAAATAAGCAAATGAAAATGTCAAATAAGCAAACACAGATCACTAGACAAAACTAATAAGCATCTAAGAACAAAATTCAGCAAGAAAATTAAGCAGAAAAGCTATGAAAACCAGATAAGCAAAATGGCACAAACAGTCACTTACACAGCCTATGAGGGCACTAATGAGCTTAATTTTCAGCAACTTAATGGATCCTTATGGGTATGAGGTCTATACCTTTGAAAAGAGTGCCCAATAAGCTACTAAAATCAGCAATTTAAAAGTTTTTTAAAAATCTAAAAAGCTATGAAAAATCTAAGACAAAAGGGCTTACTCACTCAGCATCTACTGAGTTTGGTTTTCTTAAAAAGAGAAGGTGGCTTTTTGCAGCCTAAAATTAAGCTAGTAAATTAAGACTAAAATGTAAAATAAGCTAAAATAGATAAAAAGCATGCAACAAAAAGCTTGTGCAAGAAAAATCACAAGCTAAAACTCATTTTGGCTCGGGGGACTCAAATTTTAGTTTTCTAAATGAAAAAATAGACCTTTTTACTAATAGACTAACTTGACAGATTTTTGGGACTAAAGCCTTAAGTAACACTATTGAAGACACTTGCCCACCTGCATTGTAAACCTGACAACACACAATGAAAACAACACTAAAAGTCCACCAAAAAGAATCAATTCAAATACAGCTTAAATTCTATAAAAAACCTTAACATATTCAACCATGGTTACCAAAAGACCATTAGTTTTATGATTTAACTTTTTAAAATACTTAAAAATACTAATATTTTTAGACTAATATTTGACTCGTTAGGTAAAAATGAATTATGAACCAAAATAAATGTTATCCTGTATTGAACCCTATTTGACCTCTGTGTCCAAACCACCTTTAGATTTCTAAATCCAATTTAAAGCTAAAACAAACAAAGAGAGGCATAAAACAAGATCAAGTAAGCATAAATAAGACAGAATAAGCACATTTGCAGGAAATAAGTAGGAATAAGCACAAAATAAGCTGATGAATAGTAGTATGTAAGAAAATTGAAAATGATGACTTACAAAAGTCCAAGCTTTTGAGAATGAATAAAACACTACCAAATCTTTATCTTAACACCTCCCATAAGGTTCTAAACCATGGCCTTCCATTGCATACCATGCTCCTATGAATCTTGAACAAATATCTTGATAAATAAAATAGTAACTTTTAAAAACTTTGGTAAAAGCTTTTATGAATAAAACAGCTAGTATAAGCTTAAAGGGGCTATTGTAAATGACTTGTAAACAGGAAATCATTCCACGCACGTGCATATGCTTAAAAGGAAGATTTGAATAACTTTGAAAAACTTAAAATTTTTGCATTTAACTTGTAAACGATGATTACACAAGCTTGAATTTAAAAGACAATATTTTAAAAGACTTTAAACATAAATTTAAAACATTGAAAAGTAAATTTTACAACTAAAAACTACACTACTCCTTTTACAAAGGAAAACCTAAAACTATATATAGCCGAATAAGCTGTGCTTGTTGTGTTTCTTTAGTGAGGAGATTCAAGTCTACATCTAAGCCATCCAATTTGAGTGCTCACCAAGCCTTTTGATCTAAACCCTCAATTTTTGTCATTATCCTTAAACGAATTTGGTGATAGAGGATTGCCAACATGGATTTTGGTGTTTTGTGTGGTGGGATAAGGTTGATTAATAAGGTTTTGTTGTTTTGTGAAGGGTGTTTTGTCTTATGTTGCAGGGTTAACAAACACGCACAAAGTGTGAGAGATATACAGTGTCTTTTAGGGCAGGAAAATTGGTTTAAGTGGGTGCAGGGTATAAGTTTGGTGAAATGGCAAAAGTAGTCCTTCAATTTATATGTTGATGTTGCAAGTTAAGTCCTTGTGGTGTATAAAGTTTTAGGAGTTGGCAATTTATCGGTCACCTAATAATCACTTCACTTCATTAAGATTAATAAAAAAATAAGCTAGGAGGTGAGAAGATTTGTAGAGAGAGAAAGTAGTGAGAGAAAGTCAAGAGAGGAAAAATGGAAATGGTTAAATTCTAGCAAAGTGTGAAACATACAATGAGAACCAACACCCTCTCCATCCTTGGAGATGGGTATTTATAGTTAAGACTAAAAGGCTTGCATGCCTTTAGTAATTCTACGGGCCGGGCTCGGGTCACCTAATAATCACTTCACTTCATTAAGATTAACAAGAAAATAAGTTAGGAGGTGAGAAGATTTGTAGAGAGAGAAAGTAGTGAGAGAAAGTCAAGAGAGGAAAATGGAAATGGTTGAATTCTAGCAAAGTGTAAAACATACAATGAGAACCAACACCCTCTCCATCCTTGGAGAGAGGTATTTATAGTTAAGACTAAAAGGCTTGCATGCCTTTAGAAATTCTACGGGCCGAGCTCGGGTTTACTTGGGCTTTCACCCGATACACGTGACCGATTAGATTACAAATAAGAACCTGTTTACCCGTCTAGCCTATTACAACGTATATTAATTTAGTGACCAAGACCTAATATAATTATGAACGAACTTCCATTGTTCGACTCAATATTTTGAGGCTAACAATCTCCCCCGAAGTGAGTTTATTGTGACACTCCTTCGTGAGATCAATGAGATTGCTTTTGTCGTTAAGCTCTTGTGATCTTTGTCTCTGTCTACGTTGTAGGCTTGTTCCTTCATGCTTTGTGATCTTTGATCTTGATCCTTTGTCATTGTCTTTAGACTTCGTCTTTTTTGTCCGGGATCTTTAAATTTTTATCCTTTTGTCTTGATCGTCTTTGCCACCTTGCGATCTTGTGTCTTGACCAACATGTTTATACTTTGCATCATCTTGAAAGCTTTCTAATAATCTCCCTTGATAGACTTGATATCTTTGAAGGAAGATCTTGTATATCAGAGTTTGTACGGAAGTCTTTATCTTTAATTCTTAAGCTTTAATGATTCTTGAATCTTGATGCTTATAGAATGTCTTTGTAGTTTAAGCATGAGCATGTGGTAATGAATCCGACTTCAGCTGAAATGAGGCATCACCATCTCCATCTTTATGTATCCTAAAATAAAATAGTTAGCAATAAAGCGGGTGGACGAATATGGCTTTGTCATTCGTCTGGATTTGGTTAGATTAACCTCCGGTTCCGTAGGACCGTTTTATAGTATAAATACTGTACCTGTGATCAGGTAGATTCAAAGAATCTCCTTGACAGGGTTTCCAGCTCAAAGCATAGGGTCTTCTAACACAGATGTATTAGATTTGCCATGCTTGCTAGTTCTCATTACCGGAACGTCTCAAAGCAGACAACACGGTAAGAGTAAATCAGATAGTTACTATCTTTCTGATTATGTCGTCAATTCATTTACTGGACCTTTATCGATATCCAGTTGACACAAGCTTGATTCATATAGAATCTCGCAAGTCACCTACCGCAGTGCTGTTTGATGATGACACTGGAAGGATTTCCATTCGTCATTGTGAATACTAAAGAGTATCACTCTGAATGTTCTGGCAGAATCACAAGGATAATGCGTAGGACTCTTGTTAACAGCTTGTGAACTTAATGATGTTCAACAAGTGTTTGTCATGGAATGTGTCCTAATGAGATTTATTTGATGATCTCTTGGCTCTAGACTCGATTAGTGCATTTTGGTTTTTAGTAATCGGAGGCTGGAGCAGACTGCCACCTATTCAATATTAACTAACTCGGAGTGAGAAAGTCAATAGAAGTCATAGAAGTCGTGTGTATCTCGTGACAATGAGACAAGTTTCTTTTGATGAGAAACACCTGAATTGCTGGATGGGGTTGTGCATTGCATCACGGGGTCCATGAAGTCGTCTTCAATGTCAGCAAATCAACATTCTGATTCTAAAACATATGTATGACCTGGTGTTTCTGCCTTAGTTTTGTGGAGGGCTTCTTTCTTTACACTTTATCCATATCATTTCTTTTTAATTCTTCAACCCTTCAATTGCTTTACCAAGAAGTCATTATACTAAACACCTTGTTGTGATTGTTCCTAGTGTTAGCTCAATCTTGTCTGGCATTCTTCCCTTTACACCATTTCTTCTCCCAATCATACCTAAGGACTGCTATTTCTAACTATGGAGTATCCTTAGGTAGATCCCCGGTTCTGGTTGGATCATTAGGACAAATACCTAACCTTACAACCTTATGATTTCGCAAATCGTCGTGAAATTAAGATGTTGTAGGTATGAGATCGTAACATAAAACCTTTTCCGAATAGCACTTTGAGTCTTTTAGATCACATTTTAATTACATTTCTCCCCTTATTTTAAATTCTAAGTCACTTAGTTTTTGAAATACTGTGTGATTAAAATTTGTCTTGAAAAGCCATGGGAAAAACGGTTACTTAGCATGAATGCTCCCCCTCAATTTTACATATGATTGACACCAAAAACAATGATACCAATTTGTAAAATCGATATAAAATTGAGGTTGAACACTTAGTCATCTTATAACTATCTTTATATTGATTGTCATTATGATCTGGTTGTTATTAAGAGACTTTTCGGGAATGGTTTGAATAACATAAGTTTGTCGTGAAAAAATGATGTTTCAACTCATTAAAAGGTGTTTTCGAAATCTCCCCATTGGAAAATGGATGGTGAACACACAATTTTGAAAGATTTATGAATGTCAGTGAGAAATTCTTGAAAAATTTGGTGTTCAACATTTGAAAAACATCATGTTAGAAGACCTTATCTTCCAACTCTAAGGGTAGCGCATTATGCGTACACTATCCTTTTTCGTGAGCTTTTAAATCACTTTGAATGTCTTGGTAAGGAAACAGGTAAGACCGAGAAAAGTTGAATTTCTCGTTGTTAGGATAAGTTATCTTTATAGATAAACTTTCCTTTATTTGAAGTTCGGGTTACGTACTGATATTTGTACATAAGCCATTAAGACTAGAATTAGAAATGCATGTTTTAAATGCATTTGAAACTCCTGCTCGAACTCTTTTACATTGCCCGTGTCGATATTATTCAACCATTTCTAGGTACGTTAATGTTATCGGTTTCAAGAGACATGTCGAGATGAATATTTTTTGTGTGAATCATTTTCTGTTTTTTTGATTTTGTATTTTCTTTTGAAATTTTATATTTTTGTATTTTTCTTTTGAAAATTATATATTTTTGTTATATTTTTTTTTCAATAATATGTTACATGATGGATGTTTGATGATTTGTATCAAGCAGGGGTGGGTAGATTCTTTGTCAGAACCTCCAGTTTGCTGGAGTCAAACAACTACATACCAATTTGCTTGACAAGATATGAAAACTTATCTTCGGGAGTTCTTTAGTAAACATGTCAGCCATATTGGTATTCAGTTCTGACAAGTATAAATTAATTATACCATATTCAAACCATGTTCCTTTATGAAATGATACGAGTCGTGGATGTGCTTGGTAAGGAGTGCTGCATTGGGGTTGCATTGATATTGCTTGGTGCCTGAGAGTCGCAATACACGGTTTATACTTGTTGTAGTCGAAGCCATAATCTTGAAGATCAGTGTCCGCATCCACATTACATGAGCACAACTTGCGATAACGCCTGTTATTCGGCCTTCTGCGGATGACATGTAGTCCAGTCTGCTTCTTGACATCAGCTGACTAACTTATCACCTTGGAACTGTTATACTCCGAAGGCTTTTGCGAGTATCAATGGCAACCGGCATGATCGGATCTGAAAAAAGCTGTTAGTTCAAGCCAGAACCTTCGGATACCAGGAGTCCATCGTGAATGGTACTCTTAAAGTATTTGGAAAGATCCTTTTAACTCTTTGAGGTGTTTTTCAGTCGGTCTTGCTTGATATCTTGCACAATAACATACAGCTCTGCATATGTCTGTGTCTATAGATGTCTGCTACATGAGTGACCGGTTTTTGTAAATAGTCAGTTTGGTCTACGGGTTCACCACTCAAGTCTGCATCTAATTTAGGTTTCGTAGCCATTGGTGTACCAATGCTTTGTCCTTTTTCCATACCATGTTTTTTCAGAATCTCTAAGGTGTACTTGGCCTGATTGATAAAAATACCTCGTGGGGATTGGTGGATCTGAAGTCCTAAAAAGAATTTCATTTCCCCCATTAAGGACATCTCAAATCTACCGTGCATTAATTTTTCAAAACGTTTTGAAAATTTAGGGTTTGTGGAACCAAAAATAATGTCATCAACGTAAATCTGCACAAGTAGAATGTCTTCCCCGTATTTTATCGTGAATAGGGTCGGGTCAATGATACCTTTAGTAAAACGTTGGAAATGGAATTTTTGAGAGTTTCATCATCCAGGCTAATCGGAGCTTGTTTAAATCCATATAGTGCTTTTCTTAGACAGTAAACTTTGTCCTAGATGAATCAGGATCAACGAATCCGGCTGGTGGTTGCATCATTATAAACCTCCTCCTTCAATGGACCATTAAGAAATGCCGTTTTCACGTCCATTTGATAAATTGGAAAAGACTTGTGTGCAGCATGTGCGACAAAAATCCTGACAGCCTCCAAGCGAGCAACTGGAGCAAATGATTCTTCGAAATCAATACCCTCTTCCTGAGCATAACCTTTAGCTACAAGTCGTGCTTTGTTGCGAATTACAGTTTGGTCTTCATCCTTTTTGTTTTTCCATAACCACTTTAGCTTGATTAAGTCTTCTTTCTTGCAAAAGGTTTGTAACGTTCCCAGACTTGGTTAGATCGGTCAACTGATGCGAAGTTCTTCATGCATGGCTTCTATTCATGGCAGAATCAGCCATTGCTTCATTATGTTTTTAGGATTCAACAATACTCACAGTCGAGTGCGAACATACAATTTCTAGGATTGTTGCAAGTTGTCGTCTTGTTTTGTACTTGGCTTGGATGGATTCCACGAACGTGAGTTATTGGGTGATCTTTTTGGCAGCGGTATTCTGAATGTTGAGGTTGATTGAAGGTATGCAATATTTGGAATTACCAAGATTGCGTGAGGAAGACTCAGCCGCTTATTGTACCGGTGTACAATAAGTTTGGTAAATTCTGCTTGATCATCGTTGTTTTCCTCAGCATGAACATTTGTAGGAGTTGTCGGTTCTGATGTAGGGTGAATGTTCGTTGAAGGGTTTGTGTCTTGTGGAGCAGAATTATCGGTGGGAGAAGAAGACTTGTTGACACGTGAAGTACATCATTTGAAAAATTCATCGTACAAGGACTAAAAAGAAGATCAACTCCTGTTTGATGGAACTGTTGTTTCTGGCTGAAGGAAAAACATTTTGTAGTTCGGAGTGCCGGGATCTGGGTGTCATTAATCTGACGCCGTTTGTCGTTGGGGAACGAGGCCTGAAGTGTCATTAGCAACAGACGTCTCTGATATCTCTTTGAACTCATCAAATCTGAGATGGATGGATTCAACTATCAACCTTGTTCTCTTGTTGTAGACACGATATCCCTTTGATTGAGTAGAGTATCCCACCAAAATGCACGAATCCCTTGTTCTTTCATTTTATCCAATTTTTCACATTCTCTTGTTAAGGATCAACGTGCAACCAAAGATGTGAAGGTGTTTTGGTTGAGGGTTTTTCTGGTCATTAATGATGTGATATGCCGTTTTTCTCATGATTTGGATGTTGATTGATATGTTTGAGATATAGCATGGGTTGCAATTGCTTCAGCCCAAAAGAAATAATAGGAAGTTTAAGAGCCGAAAGCATCGTTCGAGCAGCCTCAACGAGGAGAGCGGTTTCGTCTTTAGACACGCCCGTTCTGTTCAGGTCGTTCGAGGAGTTGAAGTTAGATGCTCAATTCCTTCCTCTGTTAAGAATGCATTAAGTGTCTTGTTTAAGAAACTCAGTGACATATGTCAGTTGCGAACAGAATGTACTAAAAAGGGGCTTGAGATTTTTTGGATCATACGTGAGGGATAGTCTTTCTAAACTTCTGGTGTTCATCTTGGAACGTAGAGAAAGAGAGTCAAGGTATATCTGGAAGTAGTCATCGACGGAATACCAGAAATTTTTCTTCCTTTTATGCTTGCAACCGCCATTGGACACATAAGTTCCTATGAGAAGTTTAACCGTCCTTTTGAACTTGGAACAGTCTTTGTCTTGAATGAACTTCTTTTTGCTTTACTCACTTCACAAGAGGAACATAGTTGATCCTTGACATACTTCAGTTTTGGTAAACCAATCACAAATCTTTCTTCTGAAAGCAAGTGATGTAGTCGAAAGTTGAGAGAGAAGTCTTACGATGCCTAATCATGCTAGATGGTGATGCTTTAGCCATGGAAAGATGGAGCTGATGAAGATGTTTCTTGAAGAGAAATTGTATAGAGATCAGTTCCACGATTACGGTAGTAAGTCGCTTTTCTGTATTGATCTCTAAAAAACATGTAGATTTCGAAATGCAACCTCCAAATCCGCATTCACTGGAAAGTGACCACACTGAGAATAGATTGTGATTGAGACCTTGACGTAGTTTAAACCTTTCGATCGGAGATTTCCTTGAAACCAAATCTCCTATATCCAAGAATTGGAGCAAATTAATTTTCATTTTGCCAAAACGAACGGTACCCAAGTATTTTTCAACAAAATTGCACAGCAGAGATAGATTGCCGTCATCGTGCTTTGTTGCATCAGAGTCAACAATGGAATAGGATGAGTTGTACAATGCTGCAGAGAATTAGGGAGGACGATGGATACATGACATTTTGGATCCTAAAGTGTTGTGCGTTTTAAGGACACTTAGTTATCCTAGTTACATTATCTATGGGAATGACTAACATTCTTAGTAAACACTTACTGTTCCTTACTTTAGGAACATTTCCTTTTTGTCTTTGGAAACACAATGTATATGCTGCATTGGGCATTGTTGTGCTATCTCCACCCATTTCCACGCCTTATCAGTCTTCTTATAGGAACATCCTATAGTAACTATCTTTGAATTTGTGAGAGTGGATTTTGATGCAATGTTTTTCTTATGAGTGTTGCAAAGATTTGTTCGCTGAACTTTGGGTTTTCTAGTACTAATAGGCACTACTTTAGGCTTTTTAGTTCTAGCATTCACGTCATTGATAAATTTAGAAACACAAGCATCATGATTCAAATTTAAACACAACAATTTTCCACATGTGCACAAACAGTCATTAACATTCAAAGTTCTGGAATTTAAACTGAATTAACGCAGTTACAGGACTTTGTTTGATAGAAATACTAGAAATACTAGGGTGCTCTTCTACATCAGTCTTCATAAACTTCTCATAACTAGTTATGATTTGGGCTCGACCTTATCTTTCTTTTGATTGCTCATAGGCTGTGGTCTGCTTAACATAGTTTTGGAGCTACTCCTGGTAGATGTAGATACGCGAGGATTAGTATTCCTAGAGTCTGAGTCAACTGTGGTGCTCTTAGTTTTTGTGGTACTACTGCATTCGATAACAGGCCTGGTTTATCTCATTTGTGTTTCTTACAGCTTGCTTTGCTGTTTTGAGGCAACTTCGGTGGAGTGATGGTTTTGATAGACCCTCTGACTCATTAGTTTTAAAGCCGACTTTTTCTTTGCTAAAATAGGTTTCTCTCAAGAAGGAGTCTGAAAAAGAGCCGGTTTTACTAAAAACTGATGGTTTTGAATCTTTTGAGCTTTTGGTTGTTCGAACAACAGTTGGTTTATCAAAACTTAGTGTCACAGATTTTCCTTTGCATTTTTCAATGAGTTTCTTTAAATCACTTATTGAAATGTTCTTGTCTTGCAAGTCTGGAGTTTCAAAATCTTGTATTTCAAATATTGTTCACTATCCTTTCGAAATTAAATTGGACGCCTTTTCTTTGCAAACTGTGTCATTTTTCGTTGTTCTTGACAGTCTTGATAGAAGCGATTTCAAGAGAAATAAGGTTTTTCTAATTTACATAACTCTGTAAAAGCTCAGTGTAAATATCTTTACTTAACAAAATTCATGTTTTGTTCAGAAAGCTTTTGTGCAAGCAGTCACATTCCATGACTTTATGGAAGATTATAAGCATTGTAATTCATTGATCTCATACAATCTGATGAAGATTGAAATAAGAACACATAACATCTTAAGACACACATCTTGCAAAAGCATATCTACTTGTTTGGAAAATTCTGCTCTTATCAGCTCATTCAAGTTCATCAAGTTCATCTTCAAGAGATTCAACGTACTTAAATCTGCATGGAATATTTTTTTATTTTTTTTGGGCTTAAGTTCATGTACAAAGGCGAAACTATCATTCTGAGTCTTAAGGGCAAGGGGCATCAAACATGTCTTTACTAGGATTTTCATATCTTGCGCAGTTGGGTTACGAGGATGAAGAAGGTCGTTTGAATGTTTTAACATGCTTGATTGACAATTTCTTCAGATGATTGATTGTTATTTTGTTCATTGACATTATATGCTTGTTAACTTTTGCTTACTGATTTAGACACTGGTAAGAAATCTATGTTTTTGAAAATATTTGGCTTTGTTTTTACAAATGTTTTTCTCCACATTTTCTTTCTTATTTCATTTGCCTGTGCGAACTGAATTTCATAATGTTGGGTTGGGGGTTTAAAAATTCATAAAACGACTATTTATCTTTATGTAGTCAAAAAGGTTTCACTAAGTCTTTATTCAATTTTGATCGACTCTCTGCATCAAGAGTCTGAGTCTCCTCCCTATCGGGGACGAGTCTGTTTGCAGGATCAGATTGGTGATGTGGGATCGCATACAAACATGGTATCTCATTTTGAGCCTATTGAGGTACCTTGGGATCTTATATTCGGCAAAGGTAGGTCTTCCATTAAAATGTAGGGCTTGTTGGGTGTAACATATGAATGGTGTTGGATTGTTTGACTCGTTTTTTAAACAATTTTCATTCATAAACTTTATATGGTTTCCTGTGAATCATTTAGTCAATATCTTTTCTTCCGTAGCTCAATCCGTTATTACCTTTGATTTTTCTTGACAAGCCTTCGTAATGTGACTTGGTAAAAGACTCTGTTTAGACTAAATCATCATGTTTCTCTTTTGACAACAGAATTTTCGTAGGCTTTTACTTTTTTAAACCTTCTTTTATGTAAATTTCTTTTTGAGATATTAGTCTAGGAGCTTCAATTTTACTTATTCCGTAAGTTTGTCTATTGTCAAATGTACGATCTATAAAGGCCTTGTACCTCTCAAACTCAGTCTGTTTATTTTGAAGTGCAACTAAGCAACTATCCCGAATACTATTAGATTCCCCTAGAGTTCTACTAGTTTCCGCAAGAATAGATTTGCACTCAGTTAACTCTTGAGTCAATGTTGCATTTGCTTTCTTTAGTGCTTTGAATCTTTTTATTTTTCATCGACATCAAGTTTTATAATTAGCAATTAAATTATGCAAGTGCATACTGCTCATCATCACATTCTACATCATTTTGGTCATCCTGAATATCATTATCACCACTTATCTGGTAAGTCAGGAGTGACATTACTATCACCCGTTTCCACTGCACATGTGTTACTAATGGATTCAGATTGGTCAAAATGTTGTATGTCATTGGCAACACATTTTCTATCTGTTATAGTTTTGTACTGTTCAATGGCTCAGGTTGTGCATGAGTCTGCATTAGGAACCTCCTGGATCTTTGCCATGTAGCTGTAATGTGCTTCCAACTCTTGTTCATCAATCTCTTCATCCGTGTCTGCTAGCCAGTCAGATTGCTCTGCTTGAAGTTGAACACCTTCTCAGCTTGTTTACACATCAACATCTTTCCTTGTGATTCGTGGAGTCTTTAAACCCGTTTTGGCTTTCTGCGTTCTTAGCATAATGACAAACTCTTGTAGCGTTAAAAACACTGTATCCCAGACTTGTTGCACATACTGGACAACCTACAGTTTCCCTAGCCCCAACAGCATTCACTGCTATATGTTTCCAAATTGTCAGTTGATTGTCATTCTGTACCTTGGTGAGTAATCCACATTCTTGTTTCTGGCTGGTTTGAAGGAAGTTCTGAGGTTGTTGTTTGTAGGTTTGTAGAGGTTCTTGAAAGTACTTGCAACTGAGAAGCCAAAAATTCTTTGCTTGTCTTTATCCTGCAGAGCTTGTTCAGGATCACCTGTTTCTTCAGAAGCTGACTCAGATGGTGGTGTGATTGGTTTGGCTATCTCTTTGCCTTTGTATCTTGTAGTTGCATGAGATCTGGTTGGAAGTGAAGCTTTTGATGTTGGTGCATATGATTTGTGAGACTTTGATGATTGATAATAAGGGTCTTGAAGTGTTTGAGCAGTAGCAACAAGTGCTAATGGGTTAGCATTCTTGGCTATTCTTTCAGCACGGAGTTCATTAACTTCCTTTTGGTATTGTTTCAGAATGTCAAAGAGCTTATGGTATGAAACTTCATCCAACTTGTGTTGTTGTTTCACAATTGTGACAAATCTTGACCATTCTGGTTGAAGTTGCTGAAGAAATTGAACATTGACTTGCATCGTTGCAACTGTCAAGTTGTTTCTGATCATTTCATTCATCATTTTGTAGAATCTTGTGTAGTAAGACTCAATTGTTTCTCCATCGTGAGAGGTGAATTGACCAAACTCCCAAAATAAGTTTGTCTTGACATCTTGAATATTCAGTGATTCACCTTGTTGTAGCCTTTCGATGGCTTCCCACATTTCTTGAGCTGTCTGACATGCATCAACAGTTGAGTATATTTCGTCTCCAATTCCAGTCAATATCAAATGAATCGCTTCTTTTTCTGATTCATAATGAGCTCTGTTCTCAGGAGTCATATTCGTAACAGTCTCGACTGTTGTTTGTTCAGGAACTGCTGGAGAATCCTCTGTGCTAGGAACAGCTGGTGTTTGTGACAACGTTGAGTGTAGGGACCTTTATGACTGCACACTTCCGTATGGCAATCACCATTTGTGGTCTTGTATCAATGTATCGTAATGAACCGTGATCGCCATTGTGCATATCGGTCCTGTTGCAAGCTTTGGTGGACGATCCCTTGAAACCTGCTGCCATGATGTTTGTTTGGCATTTGACGTCGGTTGTGGAAGTTACACTTGGAGTTGTCATGATGAATGATTAAAGAATTATGAAGTGAAAAATGATTGAAGGATCTTAAGTGTTATGAGGTGTTGATTGGATTGTGGTTTTAATTGAAAGTAATTAATTTCCACGGGATTTTACAAGTCAAGGATTTAAACCGAGAAATTGAGTTCTTTCGCGGGATTTTACAAAATCGAGAGAAAACCGTGAAAAGTTAATTGTTGTTGTTAAAGTTTGTTGATTATGTGTCCTTGTAGTCCAAAATTAAAGAAAAAAAAAATTCCAAAGTCCTTGTATTTAGTCCATGTGTTTGTTTGTTCTGATGTGTGTTATTGATTTAACGGTGATTAATTATATTCCAAATTCGGTCAAATATCCACCCCCCCCCCCCCCATGATAGAAAAAAAAAATTCGGGAAAAAATTAGGGTTTCAAAACATGTGTTTTCAATGGACAAAACGCAATGACTTTAGTCAAAACGCAAGAGTTCTTGGTCAAAACGCAACACTTGATCAAAACGCAACACTTGATCAAAACGCAACACTTGATCAAAACGCAACAATTGATCAAAACGCAACAGTTGATCAAAACGCAACGTGGTGTCTAATCAAAAGCAAACGAGTTTACTCAAAAAGCAATGTTTTTCTCAAAACGCTAACACTTCTTGGACACAAAATGAAATGGATAAAAATTTGGGGGGCAGAGTAAAGTTTTAGTCAAAACGCAATGATAATCTTCAAAACGCAACCTGTGGAGACAAAACGCAATGGTCAAAACGCAGTGACTCAAAACGCAGTGACTCAAAACGCAGTGACTCAAAACTGCTAATGCTCAAAAACGCCATAGTGACAAACGCAATGGTCAAAACGCGGTCTTTTTCCAATACGCAATGCCTCAAACGAAATGAATTTATGCGCAAAACGCAACAAGAAATTTTGTCAAAACGCAATGACCAAATTTTCTTTCTAACTGCGAAATAAGCCTAAATCTTCCAACTTGCTTATGAAATTTAGCTAGCCACTACACCTAAACAAGCTATTACAAGTATCCTAAACAAGAAAGTACAAAGATTACACTTTAAAACGAAAATATAAATCAAACCATGGTTTGCTTGTTCTTTCTTTTTCGAACCAAACAATAAAAAATGATACACGAAATCTCGACTGTTTTCTAACCACGAATCAAACACGAACACCCGAGGGCTCTGATAACAAATGTAGGTTAACCCTTTATCACTTACTTCAATAAGATTAACAATAAAATTAGAAGAATGTAGAGAGAGAATCTAGGAGAGAGAAAAGTTAGACGAGAGAATGCAAATTGGATGATTAAACTTGATAATGTTACAAAAGAACCAAACACCCTCTCCTTCCTTGAGGGAAAAGCGAGGGGTATTTATATTGATGACTAAAGGTTGCATGCCTTTAGTAATTCTATTGTTTTTATGCTTTAGCCTCCCTCGTAAGGGTCCAGGGATCGGTTTTCTTGGGCTTTCGCCCGATTACACGTGATCCGATTAGCATTACAATTAAAGAGTCCTGTTTACGTTAGCCCTAATACAACCGTTATAATTAATTAGTGACCGAGACTAATTAATTATGAACGAACTTCATTGTTAGGATCTATAATTTGAGGCTAAGGAACTTGTGTCATTTCTTTAATTAAACTAATAAAATACATAACCATTTAACCCTTGAAAGTATCATTAACATAAAATAGACTCAATTACCTTCGAAACGGCGGATGGCACGCCTTCTAACTCTTTACGGTTTGGTTTTTATGATGAAAACAAAAACGACCAGAAACTGCAGACATGGATACGCCATATCCATGAAGGATACGCCGTATCCACCTTAAAACTTCAATACGCCATATCCAAACTCCAATGGATTACGCCAGTATTGGTCCTCTCAAGACCAGAACCTGCAGAAACGATGCTAGAAACCCTTTTTTTGACCCAAAAACATGACTTCGAGACTTATTCTTTACAAGGAATTCCAGATTACATTTAACCATATAGTAAACCATTTTCAAACATTACTTCCGGTTTAAACGACCCAATTAACATATACCTTTTCAATATAATAGGTGTTTTGCCAACACTCCTTTTTACCCATTTACATCCTTACATTTGACTCATTTGCATCCCTTTTATCCTAAAACTAATACAAAAGACTTGACACTTAACAATAACATTTACAAACCATTTTATGTCACTTGGGGGTTCAACATCGATTCGAGCCCGGTATCTAGTACTAAGACTCTAGCATAACAAAATGCTTCTCAATCCTTGATTCCCAAATCTTATCCTTTACCAAAATGCTTAACCTTCAATGCTTTGAACCCAATACAAATACATTTAAACATTAAACATAGCACGAGGCTTAGTAAGTAAACGGCTCAATAATATGACATTATAAAATCTGTCATCACATTAAGCATCATTCTTTTATCAATCTTTCGTCCTAAGGACTACCTTTCATCAATATAGATTATTACACAGTAAACACAGTTACTGCAAATCATATAAAATATATTACATACCTTAATGGGTCCAATTAAACTTAACCACAACCTTGGCTAGTTTTGCCCAATCTAGCTCTATCTATTACTTAGTCCAAGCTTTCTATAACCAAAGCTCCCTAATACTTCCATTACATCATCAACATAACACATATATGATACAATCAACATAATTTCACATTATAACCGGTTTACTTACCTTAGCTCCAAGCTAAGCTTATCAAGAACACCATCATCATCCTCACTTGCTTCTTGGTATAGGATCATAGCTAGAGCTTAACCCTTTGAATTGGAACCCTTTAATCCATCACAAGATCATCTAGCTAATCCTTTCTCCTTTCCTTCTCTTTTCTAAATCGACACACACATACACACTTATGAAGTCTCTGGAACATTTAGGACACACCTAAATACTTATTAGTTGGGGGACTTTAGTCCATTTACACTTTGGTTCCCTTAAGTCTAATTTTCTTATATTTTGGCCGGCTTCACCAATACGCCGTATCCATCCTCATGGATACGCCGTATCCAAGCTAGATTATCAATACCCCGTATTCATTAACTTTGATATGCCATATTCATTTTTTCAATTTACGCCACATACATCCTTACAATATGCCGTATTGAGTTCTTACTGACTGAAAACAAACTTAAGCCCCTTAGCACATTTAGACTATTAAATTCATAGTCAAACTTACCTAATGGCCTTTTCGTAATTAAATACTTAAAACTTGGTTTTGGTGTGTTACACTTGAATTATAAAACGTCCTCGTTGTATAGATAAAACATTAAATACGTAATTAAAAAGATATTAGAATGAGGAAAAACTCCCTTGATATTTTGCTCGGTAGATTCTCTGTAGAGTTTATTATAAGATTGTGTTGAACAGCCGCCTTGAAGATTCAAGACTCCAACATTTAAGTATCTTCTAAGATTTTGTAATATCCACCAACATCGTCGATTTTTCTTTCACGAGGTCTGTTTAACAACATGTTTAAATACGTGTGCTTTCCTATCTTGGTTCATTCGGTTTAATGTAAATCTTAAACTAAACAAACTAAATACGAGTCAGTATGGTGAATACGCCGTATCATGTGAATAAATGTGTTGTATTGCCAGAACTGACAATAATGTTTTTAAAGTGCATAAAAGTAAAGACTGATATCGTTCCCGAACAATCATATACGCGTATGGTTATTGAGCAGATACGTCGTATTGATGTCTTTTTTTGTCTCGAGGAAGACAGACTCGATAAAATTAAATAAACATTCGGGTTGTCTATCGGGAAAGCCATTTTGTTTAATGAAGATTCTTTTAAATTAGATTATTCTTCAACTTCTCTTCATTCTAGCTCATGCATGCTAATGTGCGCGTGTGAGCCATTCTTCCATCTTCGCATCTCGAATGTAGTCGGGTCCTAATTTCAATACTCCTTTGTAGAACCCCTTAAGCTTTTGGTATGGATGCGAGATTCCATTCATCTTATCTTCTTCACTTACCTTCAGTAATGGTGGGATCTTGTTGCATTGCTCATTAGTGTGGTGTTTAAACCTCGGATGTGATCGCACCATTTGGTAAGTTACTTCATCATCACCATTGTAAATGGTAATCATCCCTTCGAACCGTCTTGTTTTAATTCCAACTTCTCTTAAAAATGATTCGCCAAAAATAACATCGCCCATTTCTTCATCATGATAAGCATCCATATTTTCTAAAACTACAAAATCCGTCACAACAGAAAAGGTTCCAACAAAAATAGGCACATTCATTAAAGCTCCTACAACATTATTCCCTTTGTACACCATCTTATCTTTCATTATAGAATTATGAAACTTTTTGGACATCACATTGACATACAATAATGGGAAAAAGTTAGCGTGTGTAAATTCAAATCCTATCATGCATGAAAACTTTAAGTTGTGCACTGTCTATATGTATCTCTTATTAGAGTCACAAATAAACTAGGGTAATCAACAATTCCAGTATCAAGATCTTCATATCCCTAGGCTCTAAATACCGTCAATTACTCACCTTCTTTAATGTGGGCAAAACAAAATCATCCTCCTTGATTCTCCTAAGCTCTTAGGTTCATTTAGATCATTTAATTCAATGTAATCTTCCAAGAAATGGTCTAATGATCTATTTAACACCAAAGTTTCTCCCATAAGCCTAGCTTCTAAATCAAGTTCCATTCTTTCTCTCAAACTTAACATGTAGACCCTCCTAATTAAACTAATAGTAGGTTTAACACTTTTGAAAATGATCTTTTCTTCCTCGACTCTTAAAGTAATCTTTCTTTTGTAAACATCAATCTTAGCATAAATGGTAGACAAAAATGGTCTTCCGAGGATCAAGGGCACTTTGATATCCTTGGGCATATCAAAAATTATAAAGTCTACTGGGAAAACAAATTTACCAATACCTACTAGCACATTTTCAGCAATTCCTTTTGGATATTTCACAGTCTTATCAGCTAATTCCACTGTCAACCTAATGTGAGCTAATTCGCCTAATCCTAAGTTAAGGTAGGTTAAGAGAGGCATTACGCTAACGCTAGTTCCAAAGCCAACAAGGGCATTGTCAAAACAAGTATTATTAATAAAGCAAGGTAAAGTGAAACTTTCTGGGTCTTTCTCCTTTCAGGGTATGGTGTCATTGATATGTGAAGCTCTATAACCTTCCGTGAATTTTAGTCCATAGTTCCCCTATTCTTCTTCACAGTAATGATTATCGAAACGACTTAGAAAAGGAACCGTTGTTTGTCTTGACTTGTATAATTGTTTAATGTTTTGTCCAGTGGATACGGCGTATTGGGGAGATCCAATATGGCGTATAGAGTGTGAATCAACTTCAATAGTAGTCGAGATTGATTTTATTTTATCTCTTGGGTTTGTTTCAGTTGAGCTCGATAGGCTTCCAAATCCTCTCTCATGTAGTACCTTGCTCATTTTCCCGATTTGTATCTCTAATGTTTTAATTGATGCTCCTTGGTTTCTTATGGCAGCATCTGTCGTAACTTGGATTTCGTAGCTCGTTGTTCCTTTGATAGTACCCTGGAGCTGTTGCTCTATATCCCCCACCTTGAAAAGGTCTACCATATTGTGTGTAGTAAGCTTCTTCTAAGGTCTTCCCTTCTTCTTTTAGTGGTCAATCTTTGGTGTAATTGGGTCCTTTGCATTGTTCACATCCTACTTGAGCAGCATAAAAATTTTCATTCACCTTCTTGGTCTATCTTCCTAGATTGTTCAATTGTGCTTGTATAGCAGCCAGTCTGTCAGAAGTCTTAGTACTTTTTCCTCTAGATGTTCCATTATTTAAAGAGTATTCCTTCAATTCTAAATAGCCGTTTTAGCATCGGCAGCCTTCATGGTTGGAATGGCACCTCTTGAGTCAAGAATCTGTCGTGTTGGAATATCCAACCTATTGTAGAACAAAATTACCTCCTACATCTCAGTCAAATAGTGTTGAGGACACTTCATCAAGAGTTCTTTAAAGCGCTCCCATGCTTGATAAAGGGTTTCATCTGGCTCTTGCTGAAAGTTGTTGATTTCCTCCATTTTCTTCGCAGTTCGACAAGGAGCGTAATTGTTGGGATTAAAAGACTTCTTAGTGCTGTTGAAGTTACTGCTACTGGTTATGATTTCTACTACTGGTGAAGACTGAAGAAAATATTCTAAGTGAATATAAATAACTGCTAGAGGCTAAAAAGTTAAGACTGCTAGTGGAAGTTACTGCTGCTCAAGAAGTTCAAGGAAAATATACTAAGTGGTTACTACTGCTGATGCAAAGTTACTGTTGTTAGTATAAAGTTAATGCTGCTGAGAAAGTTAATGCTGCTGGTTATAAGTTAGTACTGTTAGATCAAGTTAGTACTGCTTATGTGATATGGATGAGATATTTTTGTAATAGATACGTATAAGTTATTTTATTAGAAGATCATGATAATTCAAGAATATATTGTAAACACAGTAGGACTCCTTGGTGTATAAAAGGAGGTCATAGGGTATTAGGTTAGATATATCTCATATCTCTCATACATCTTTTATCATAGTTTAACCTAAGTCGATTAGCTTCAAGGTTTTGTAAACCCTAACACTATTAAGAGTGTTCGTATTATATGAGGCTAAAAGTTTGGTAAACGTTTGTTATTAATCTTATTCATGTACTGTTATCATTATATTCTTCTTAGTATCATTGACTAGATTCTGCATAGTCTTTGATATTCCATAAACAAAAGTTTCTATCATATTGTTTTGAATTATTCAATACAACTAGACCTTATACAAAGATAAAGCAAGATCATTCTATTTAGGAACAACAAGTGGTATCAGAGCTTGATAGAAGCTTGAATAAGAAGAAACTTAACTATATCCACAAGAACTACTTTTTCAAGAAGCAATGGATTTCTTCGAATCTACCAAACCATCAACTACCCATACTTCCAACCTGGTGAGTAATAATCTCTAGATGATGGAGGATGTAAGCAGTACCTACATTCATTGATACATCTATGGGAGCATCATAGAAAATGGTAATGCACCCATAGTAACAAAACTTGTTGATGGTAAGGAGACTACTATCCCTCCTACAAGTGTTGAAGAGAAGGCACAAAGAAGGGTAGAGTTGAAGGCAAGAAGCACTTATTTGATGGCCTTGTGACCTAATAAATCAATTAAAGATCAACTCATATAAGGGATGCTAAGAACACTGATGCAGGCTATTGAGAACCAGTAATTTAGAGGTAATACTGCTACAAAGAAAACTCAGAAAAATCTTCTGAAACAGCAATATGGGAAACTTCTGCATCCCAGCACATAAAGTGATAGAGAGAAACCTAGGAAAGGCTTAAAATGCTTAATAGCCAACTGGAGATGCAATGGAAGTATCACTCAAGAAGACATCAATCAGAAATTCTTGAGAAGTTTATCACAAGAATGGACTATACATACTTTTGTATAGAGGAACAAACCAGAGATTGAGACATTAAGTTTGGATGACCTCTTCAACAACCTGAAGACTTATGAATCAGAGGTTAAGGAGACATCTAGCTCAACTACAAACTTACACAATGTAAACTGCTCAGGGTGTTAATACTGCTAGCACTCAGGGTGCGGTGCTACTGATAGCTCAACAACTGTTGAAAATTTGAGTGATGTTGTGATTTATTCCTTCTTTGCTAGCCAACCAAGTATTCCACAGCTAGATAATGAAGATCTACAACAAATCAATCCTAATGATCTAGAAGAGATGGATTTGAGGTGGAACATTGCTATGCTGACTATGAGGGCAAGAAGATTCTTGAAGAATACTGGAAGGAATCTAGACATGGCCAACAAATAAAGAATTGGGTTTGACAAGTCCAAGGTCGAGTGTTTCAACTGCCACAAGAGAGGACACTTTGCAAGGGAGTGCAGGGCACCCAGGAATCAAAACAGCAGGAACAAGGAGCCTACCAAAAGGACAGTGCCAGTTGAGGAAACTGCTTCAAATGCATTAGTGTCTCAGTGTGCAGGTACGGATAAGTCAAAAATCACAAGAAAATAGTCAAAAGCAAGCAAACACGGACACGAGAATCAGAAGAGTTAAAAAAAAAAGCCAAAGATCCAAAGCCTTAACCAATTTTCATCTACAAGGGCCAATCTTGCATTTCTCGAAAGTTATTTATAACTTGAAAAAGAGAAAAAGAAAGTATAGAGGAGCCGAATGGTTGTAAACTTCTCAACACAACAGTTTTATCTATCAAAAAAGGAGCGGGAACCCTTTTACTATTCACCCATCTTCCCCAATTTCACTCCCATGGTAAATCAAGGGGCAAATGAAAATTAAAGTTGACGTAAGACAATTCAGTCATCTCCTTACAAGATTGGCAGGGATAAATTTTAAGTCTAAATCAAGGGATACTTATACCTAGCTCAAGCTCAATGCCACGTTAGCCATGTGAAAGCACAATTTATGTGGTTTTGTACTAAACTCACTCACAAAACTAAACACAAAACGTCACATTCAAAGAACTGCCAGCCTTTGCAATCCTCTAGGTTCCCACAAATTGATCCAACGTCCCACAACATAGATTCAAAGTGATTGAAGAAATGAATGGCAGAGATTTTAAGGATTGGATAGCATGGAAAAAGGTCCAGATAGCTTCAGCTTGTGCCATAAGAAAGGCCTCACTTCGACACACACCCACCATCTAGTTTTATAAGTCTTTTCTTTATCTAATTTTTAGTAATTTAGTCTAAGCTTAAATTCGTGTTTTTTATGTAATTTTCCTTTTTCAAGTAATGTAATCAGCTCTTAGTTAAATGAAAATTCAATTTTTGAGTGTTTAAATCTCATTTTCTTAAGCTCCCATTTAAAGTCAATAAGCTCTCTTAATAAGTCAAAATTATCTCAATAAGCTCATATTAAGCTCTTTCAGTCTATAAGCTGAAATAGAGCTGTTTGAATTCGATATTAATCTTATCTAACCTTAATCATTTAAACCTATTATGATCTTAATGTATTAAGCTTTTGAAGGATCTTACCTTGGAAGAGATCCAAAAGCCAGAGGACTTATTACTCTAGCTTAACTCATAAGCTAGGAGCTTGTAAGCTGCTTTATTGGTTTCCTTTGTTTTAGCTAAAGGATCCAAGTAAGTTTCCTTTTTTTTATCCACATTCTAAATTCATTTAAATTGCTTAGTTTTAGATTTTAATAGAGCTTATTTGCTTATGTCATCTTGCTTATTAGTGTTTAAATGTCTCTTCTAGTACTTATTAGTTGTTTGTCTTCATCTGTTTTTGCTTAAGTAGTTATAGATCTTTAGTCATTAAATTCTGTCATAAAAATTCATAAAATCCAAAAATATTAGATTAATTAGTTAAGATCTTAGAATATTACTTATTAAGCTGTTTAATCATGATTGCTAAGTTTGTTTTAAGCTAGTTTTTATCTGGTATTTAGTACTTGTTCATTAGATTTCTCTTAAAAAGCTTTTCTCGATTCTGTCATAATGGTTAAGTAGTGTTTGGATTAGTGCACCCTTGAAATTGCACTAGCAGTACTAACCTCAGTTAGTACTGAGCTGAACCATTGCACGTACAGTAATACTTCCAAGTTAAGTACTTCTTCACAAGTTAGTACTGTTAGTATAAATTATAGCTTCCAAAATAAAGTAGGAATTAAGTTTAGATTTAGTTATAAGCTGTATAAGATTATTAGTTTTAGTTTTCTAGCTTATTTCCTTACCCATTACGTTTTCAAAAAAAATCAAATTACTCAGTCATACTCTCAAAGTACTGCATAAAGTTTTCACCACTAGCAGTACAAAACCTCAGATATACTGCTGTGTACTCAGCTTAATTTAGAACAGTTAATTATAAGATTTATCTTATTAAATCAGTAGTATTTAAGTTTTAATAACTAGCTTAATACGGTTAAGTCTTAATTTGAAATTCTAGCATAGTTACTTAGTTTAATTTAGCTGTCAAAAAGTCATAAAAACCTGAAAATTCCAAAAACAGTAGGAACTTAAGTAAAGTCTAAATTTGTTAATTCAGCTTTTAAGTTTAGAATTTATAGCTTATTTAGATGGATAAATAGTAGTTTGGTAAGATTTCATAAAGTTTTTTAGAGTTTAGTTTAGCTTATTAAGGATTTGCTTACTTGATTTCGTGTTACTTTGCTTATTCCATATGGTTTGGTGCTTACTTCTTGATCACTTCATTAGACAAAGAAATAGTTTAAAGCTTTGATTTCTTTGCAATTTTAGATTAAGCACATCATAAGCTCTTTAGAACTTCTTCCCTTTTTCATTTTGAGCTAGTTTTGAGTTTTTTTATAGCTTATTTTCTAAAAACAAGGCTTAAGCCCTCCTTTCTGTAGCAGCTTAAAGATAAGCAGCTTTGTGGCGCTATTTGTGAGTTTCAGATCAGCCCAATAGCCTTTATTAATATTGTTCCCCTGTAGTTTCTTTACAACTTAGCTTCTTGAGTTTTTCAATTATAAGCACTTTTCAAATTTCACTTAAACGGGTCTAAGTATATGTTTATCTGAGATAGATTACATAAAGTTAGAGAAGTGTAACTTATCGATTTTAATTGCTTTTCATTTAGTCCCTCCGTTAGTATTGTATAGATATTTGCACCATAGTCCTTTGTTAAAGTTTTAATTAAGTTTTAATATTTTAATTAGTAATTAGGTTAATTAAGTGTCTTAATCCTTTATATCTCTTTAGTATAATTTTTTTCTAGATTAACAAATCATCAACTTGCTTATCAAATAGAAGCCGCACTTAAAACGTGGTTTCAATTGCAAACAAGTCATTGGGGAAAACGACCCCGGGTGAGCATACTTGCCCGTTAAACATACGTATATTATATAATTATATGTATTTTTGTATGTCTTTACTTTTTACCTTGGTAAAAGGTGAATAGGTAGGAATTTACCGTAAAGTAGTAATTATTATTATATAATTTATTGTAACTAAAAACTGCAATCAGAGACAAAGTCACAAAATTTTAGACCATGTCTCCCAAAAATAATTGTTCATCAATTCCTTTAAAAGATTTACTATCATGATGCACAAAAGGCATCTCAAGTCAGTAATGGCTTGGGTCCCCAAAAGAAACTAATTTTCCTACCATTATGTGTAGGGCAATCTACAACAAGATTTAAAGGATAAGAGTGATTGACAATGGATGTTCAGGCACATGATAGGAACAGAACCTACCGTACAGATTATTGAAAGAAATTTAAGGAGGATTATTGCTTTGGAGGTAATTCCAAGGGAGGAAATTCTAGGAAAAGGTAAATAAAAACTGGTAAATTGGATTATAAACATGTGTATTTTGTAAAGGAATAAAGTTTAGTCCTTATTCAGTGTCTCAACAATTTGACACAAGAATAGTTTCTTTTTTACTAATACTGAATGTTGTAGTTCTGTCTCTAGAGCTTTAATTAACTGATGAAAGTCATGTTTTCTTAAAGTTCCTAGAAAGGATACATGAACTTGTTGATTTAAAGATTGTTATTCAACAAAGAGTCTCACTGTCTCTTTAAAAGGCCACCAAAAATAACCCTGATTAATCTAATCTTTGGCATAGGAGGCTGGACCATGTAAAATTCAAAACAATGAATAAACTAGTAAGGGGAACCCTTGTAAAGGTTTACCTTACAAAACTTTTTTGAATTAATCAAACCTGGTTGCTTGTCAGAAGGTAAAGCAACACAGAGCTTTCTTGTAAAGCCCGAAACAGTTAGTTTCAATCAACCAACCATTTACAAATGATGCAACATGGATTGGTTGGCCCAACATTGGTAAAAATTTTTAATGAAAAAGCTATACTGCTAGTTGTCACAGATGAATTTAGTATGTTTTAGTTGGGTTTTTTCTTTTAGACAATAAGTATGAACAAGAAATCCTTAAAACATTAATAACTAGGCATAGAAAATCAATAGATCTTAAGGTGAAAGTGCTTAGATGTACAAATAGGACTGATTCAAGAATATGGGTCATGAATAAGTTCTGGGAAAATGAAGGGTATTAAAGAAGTAATTTAGTTAGTGGCTATGACTCCACAACAAAATATAGTAGCTAAAAGGAAAAATATGACACTAATAAAGGCTGCGAGAACTATGCTAGCTGATTCAAAATTGCCAACAACTTTTTAGGCTGAAGCAGTTAATACTGCTTATTATGTCCAAATAGAAGTGTTTATTTATACAAGCCTCACAACAAGGCCCCTTAATAGAACTCTGTCTCTAGTAGAAAACCCGCCTTAAGCTTCATGAGACCATTTTGGTGTCCTGTTACAATCCTTAATACCATATATCACCTGGGTAAGTTTGATTGAAAGGCTGATGAAGGGTTCTTTGTAGGATACTCTACTAATAGCAAAGCATTCATAGTATTCAACAGTAGAACTAGGATAGTAGAAGAGAACCTACATGTTCAATTTAGTGAGAATACATCTAATATTGCAGGAAGTGGACCAAATTGGCTTTTTGATATTGATGCACTAACAAAGCCAATAAATTATAAGCCAGTTGTTGCAGGGAATTAGTCTAATGGTAATGCATGTACAAAAGCATGTGCTGATGCAGTAAAGCAGAGTGGAGACTATACCTGGTAAAGGATTACATACTGCTACCATATTGACCTCAAGAATCCACCATCTCTTCTAGTCTAAAGGATTCTCTTGATGCTGGATTCAAACCATTAGGGGAGGAAGAAAAGAAGGATGTTGAAGATCCAAGGAAAGATAGTGATAAGTCCTAGTTAATGTATTTTTTTCCATTACAATAGGAGCCAAGAATAATCAGAAAAGGAGTAAGTGTTTAACAACACTAACAAAATTAATACTGTTAGTCCCAACTTTAATGCTGCTAGCATAGAGGATAATGCTGTTGATGAGAATATAGTCTATGGATGTGCTGATGATCCAAATATACCTAAATTGGAAGATATTGTCTATTCAGATGATGATGAAGATGTTGGTGCATAGTGACATGAAACATTTTAGATGCAATTTATGCCGGTCCAGTCCTATTCAAATATAAGAATACACAAAAGATCATCGATGAGAAAATTATTAGAGACTTGAATTCAAGCACCTCAAACAAGAAGAATGACAAAGAATTTGAAAGAACATGGTTTGTTTAGTTCTGTTCAGCAAAGAACAAACCATAAAGACTTTTAGAATTGTCTATTTGCATGTTTCTTATCACAAGAAGAACCCAAAAAAGTAGTTCAAGCACTGAAGGATCCAAGCTGGATAGAGGCTATGCAGGAAGAGCTTCTACAATTCAAGCTACAAGAAGTTTGGACTTTGGTAGATTACCAAATGGCAAAAGGGCTATTGGCACTAAATGGGTTTACAGGAACAAGAAGGATGAAATAGGTATTGTGAGATGGTATGCACAAGGTACACACAAGAAGAAAGAATTGATTATGATGAGGTTTTTGCTACGTTGCCAGATGAAGTAAATTAAGGCCTATTCTTAGCCTAAATACGCCTCATTTATAAGACTTTGTGTTTGTACCAGATGAAGATGTCAATTGGTGCTTTTCTTTATGGTAAGATTGAAGAGGAAGTCTATGTTTGTCAACCACCAGGATTTGAAGATCCAAACTTCCCTGATCAGTATTATTACCAAAATAGAAAAGGTACCTTAATGATTGCATCAAGGCTTCCCAGAGCTTGGTATGAAACCTTGTCAACTTATTTGTTGGACAATGGGTTTCAGAGAGGAAAGACAGACAAGACTTTGTTTATTAGAAGGGACAAAGGTGATATTCTGTTAGTTCAAGTGTATGTAGATGATATCATTTTTGGCTCTACAAAGAAGTCATTATGCACTGAATTTGAGAAGATAATGCATAAGAAGTTTCAAATGGAGCTAATATGGGTAACTCACATTCTTTTCCTAAGAACAGTAAGGTGACCGAGAAGGAAGATGGGATTTTTATAAGTCAAGACAAGTATGTGACTGATATTTTGAAGAAATTTGGCTTTAGTGATGTCAAAACAGCAAGCACACCCATGGAAACCCATAAGCCTTTGTCTCAAAGATGTAGATGGTGAAGATGTAGATAAACACTTATATAGATCATGATTGGATCATTGATGTATCTAAATTCTTCAAGACTTGATATTAAGTTTTCAGTATGTGCTTGTGCAAGATTCCAAGTCAATCTTAAAGTTGCACATCTTCATGCTGTGAAAAGAATTTTTAGATATCTTAAAGGTCAACCTAAATTAGGTCTTTAGTATCCTAACGATTCACCTTTTGATTTGGTTGCATTTACTAACAGTGACTATGCAGGAGCAAGATTTAGATAGGAAGTCCACAACATGAGGTTGTCAATTCCTAGGGTGCAGATTGATTTCATGGCAATGCAAGAAGCAGACCAATGGTTGCTACATTCCACAACTAAAGTCTGAGTATAAAACTACTTCCAATTGTTGTGGACAGGTGCTTTGTATCCAAAATCAATTTCTAGATTATAGGTATAACTTTATGCATACAAAGATCTATATTGATAATGAGAGCACAATATGCATAGTGAAGAACCCTGTTTTTCACTCAAAAATACCCTTAGCAGTTGTAACAGGGTTCTTCACACATATCAGAATGTTGCAGATTTGCTCACAAGAGAAAAGCATTTGATGTTAGCAAATTTCAATATCTGATTGCAAGTATTAGAATGCTTAACCTCTGAAGTATTGATTGAGGGAAGATGTAATTTGTTAATATGCAGTGGATTATACACAAAGGATGGTTGAAATGGAATGTAACAGCTGCTAGGGATGAAATTGAAGTTAAAACTGGTAACTCAAGAGTTAATGCTGTTGGGCATTACTTAGTACTGATGGCAAAACTAGTACTGGCTGGGTCAAAAGGTTAGTGCTTGCCTAGGCACTTACTACTGCTAGGTTACCGTTAGAGTTACAACTGCTAAGGGTATTTTTGGTCTATAAAACAGATACTTCGCTTATAGGTTTCCTTTATTACCTATTTAAGCGCATTCGATCACACCATAATCGTTCTTAATCAGTCTAATACTCTCAATTCACAAACCCTAATTCAAAATCATTGCCGATTCTAAAAAAAATCCAACATCAATGGGCTGGGACTAAATTTTGCTGACTCACAAGATTAAATGGGTTGCGCCATAAGTAAACGAATATCGGACATCGTAACAACGTGGAGGTACTTGATTTTTCAATTGGTTCCACAAGATTAAATTGTTCAACAAAGGTCGTGGGACATTTGTTGTTGACTTTTATATTAAGGGATTAGAACGAGTAGCGCATGCACTAAAATATAAAAAGAAAATTTATACTAATTTTTTTTTTTTGGTTTTTCAACAATGAATTCACAATTTGTTTTAATAACGGACAATGAGATAAGACACTTAAACCTAATAATCAACAAGCTTCTCGGTAGCTCTTTAAAGAGAAAAACGCACAAAGGAGCGTAGGAGGAGAAGGAAAAGCCGAAGCAATAAAAAAACTTCTCCTTTATGGACCGTAGTTTCGTTGAATGACCCTCTTATACCCCTCCGTTATAGAGTTTGTTTATCTTTCAAAGGTGAACCGTACCTCGCAAGTGACACAAAAGGTAAGTTTTTGATCTTTGGTTCGGGAACTTATTATGATAATGTTCCAATTGAGAACATTATATTGATGATATATTTTTTTCTTTTAGGATAATGTTTTTATATTTTTTTTATCTTAATATAAATACTAAATAGAAAGAAAAATCTTTTTGGTATATTTGTTATATGAAATAAACAAAAAAACTTCTCACTTAAGGATCTTCAAAGCATTAATTGTCAACGCAACGACAATCGTAAACAAATCCCCCCGCAGCGGCGCCAAAATGGACAATGAGTAAAAATTCAACCCTTTAAATAAAATAAAGATAAATAAATAGTATGAAAAGTAAATAAGAATCAAAAATCTCAATGTAGAAACCGGGAAGTATGATTCCCGGGTCGTTATCCCCAACGAGAAGCAATGGAAAGGGTCGTTTGTCGTTTTTGATAAGTGATTGCTTGAATGGAAAAAAGATATAATGATTGGTTTTCTAAGTCTACTAACGGAAAATTAAGTGCAATTTATACTAAAAACAATGAAGGCAACACAAATTTAAACTAAAAAACGCAAGCGGGAATCCTAAAACGTGACCTAAAAACCCTAATTTATCAAAATTAAGTCCTAAAATGATCGGTTTGACTTTTATAAGTCCTAATTGACTAAAATATAAGAACTAGAAAACTAGACCAAACGAAAGTTATTTAAGCTTAAAAACATGAAAAATGTGAACAGGATTCAATCCCGTTCTTTAAAAATTCAAAATCTACAATTTTGAATCTAGCTAATGCAAAATCTAATTCCTAAGTCCTAAATGATAAAAGAAAATTTTCTAAAAAAGAATTAGATTTTTTTGACTTTTTTAAAATTTATTATGAATTAAAAATGATTTTAATGAAATTAAATGATTAAAATTACTAAATTAATTATAAAAATTCTGAAAAAATCCTGAAAAGTGCATTGAACATTGAAGAATTTAATAAAAATAAGGGTGAGAAAATAGCTTATCAAATAAGCTGTTAAATAAGCTAAAACAGCTTATTAAGACAAGGGCAAAAGAAACAGTATATAAAAGATTAAAGTGTGCAAAACAAAATGGAAAAGACCCAAGGGCGCTTGTGTAGTAGAGGGTGTGTGAGCTAAAACGTTTGGTGAGAGGGGGTTGAGGTCCCGGGTTCGAGCCCTGCTCACCTTGGACTTCCCCTAACTCCCAAATGTTTTTTATTTGCCATTTTTTATAACTTTTTAGATAAGCAATAAATAAGCAACTTTTACAAAAACACTTTTTTAGAAATCAAAAATAAGCACAAAAATAAGCTAAGTTAACTGACAGAAAGAGCTTTTTTACACTAAGTCTAAAACGCAAACAGTTTTTGTCTATTTTAAGAGCAAATTAGCTAGTGAAAATGAGAAATAGCTAACAACAAGGTTGGTTTAACAATAACCTAATAAGCATATTATAACAAAAATAAGCCAAGAAATGAATTGAAAATAAGCTAAAAGGACAGATTCACTAAAAAGCTATTTTTGACTAAAAATGCTAAACTAAAGAACTAAATAAGCTCCAATAAGCTCTAAACTAAAATAATAAGCTAAAATGGACTTACCTAGCAGTACTAACTTCAAGTTAGTACTGGTAGTTAAAACTGTTAGTACTGTTGTTAGAACTGTTGTGTTTATCTTGTTTAATTTAGCTTAATTGTTTTTTGTATTTGCTTATTTAGAGTTAGGTTAGCTCATTTGATTTTTCTTAAGTTTATTTGAGCTTATTTGTGCCTTAGTTTAAAGTTTTAAAGTGGTTTTGTCATTCCTAGCTTTTATGCTTGTTCTAGCTTATGTTCCTTAATTATCTTCTTGTTCAATTGCTTATTAGGTTCAGTATCCAATCATAATTCACACCCTGTCACATTCAAACACAAATCATCATTCGTCTTGCGATTTTCCATTTTAGCCTCGTTGGGACATAACGACCCGGGGACACTCTGTACTGCTTCCGGTTATCTTGCTCTCGCGTGATTTCGTCCTTTGGTGTATTTATATCATATATAGATAGGTTTTAAGGGGTGAGTTTGCGCGAGTTACGTTCACGGGAATTTACAAATCTATGATTAAACCGAGAAATAGAATTCTTTCGCGGGATTTTACTAAATCAAGAAGAAACCGTGAAAAGTTAACCGTTGTCGTTAAAGTTTGTTAATTAATTGTCCTTGTAGTACGAATTAAAGTTAAAAGTTCGTTTAATTAGTCCTTGAGGTTTGTTATAAATTGCTAAGTCTTTCAAAACGCAATCCCAAATATGAGGCAAAACGCAATTGAGACACACGGGCAAAACGCAATATTAGCTCTAGGCAAAACGCAACTTAGTCTTGAACAAAACGCAATGAAACCTCTAGGCAAAACGCAACTTAGTCTTGATCAAAACGCAATGTATAAAAAAATTGGGTAGAGTAACGTTTAGTCAAAACGCAATAATTGTCTTCAATGAGCAAATCACAAGCTGTTGGTGACAAAACGCAACCTATGTAGACAAAACGCAACAAAAAAAAATATCAAATCGCAGTTACTTGAGAACCAAAACGCAGCGACTTGAGAACCAAAACGCAGCGTCTTCAAGCAAAACGCAATGGCCTTATGCAAAACGCAATGAGTTTTAAGCCAAAACGCAATAATTGTCTTTAATGAGCAAATCACAAGCTGTTGGTGACAAAACGCAACCTATGTAGACAAAACGCAACAAAAAAAAATATCAAATCGCAGTTACTTGAGAACCAAAACGCAGCGACTTGAGAACCAAAACGCAGCGTCTTCAAGCAAAACGCAATGGCCTTATGCAAAATGCAATGAGTTTTAAGCCAAAACGCAATGTATTCTAATCAAAACGCAACCAGTACAAATGTCACTTTCAAGTACGGTACTTGTTTGTCTCTATACTCAAAACGCAATGAGTAACAACTCTTGTATACCCAAAACGCAACGACGAAAAAGAAAAAAAATTCTTCTAACTTTTATCTAAACCACGAAATAAGTTGTTGAACCTTAATAAGTGATACAAGGGATTGTTCTAAACACAAAAGTACACATCTTTAGTCATTTTAGCTACGAAATAAAGATCAAACCATGAAGTTTCTTGCGTTTAAGTTCGAACCCAAAAAAAATTAAAATAAAACACGAAATTTGATTTTTAAACCACAAATAAAACACTAAACACCCGAGGCTCTGATACCAAATGTCGGTCACCTAATAATCACTTCACTTCATTAAGATTAACAAGAAAATAAGCTAGGAGGCGAAAAGATTTATAGAGAGAGAAAGTAGTGAGAGAAAGTCAAGAGAGGAAAAATGGAAATGGTTGAATTCTAGCAAAGTGTGAAACATACAATGAGAACCAACACCCTCTCCATCCTTGGAGAGAGGTATTTATAGTTAAGACTAAAAGGCTTGCATGCCTTTAGTAATTCTACGGGCCGGGCTCGGGTTTACTTTGGCTTTCGCCCGATACACGTGACCGATTAGATTACAAATAAGAGCCCGTTTACCCGTCTAGCCTATTACAACATATATTAATTTAGTGACCGAGACCTAATATAATTATGAACGAACTTCCATTGTTCGACTTAATATTTTGAGGCTAACACAATTCAAGTTCCTCAAAGTGTTATGAGCTATTACAGGGAGGGTCCTTTGTGGTATAACACCGTTAAGGGTCAAGGAAGCTTGGGCCTAACTTCGTTAAAAAGAGAATTGGGCTAGTGGGTTATTCGGTTGGGCTTATGTTTATTTAAAAGAGTTTAATTGAGTGAAATATGTAAGTGGGCTGATCCGGGCCCACTAGGTGGGTACGGGTGGGCCCACTTTTGACAATTTAGGTTTTTGGGTTTGGTTTTCGATGCGCTTTCCAATGCCACTTCTCGGGGTTGACTTTGAATTTGACTTTTTGACTTTTCACTTTCACGCTCTTTTTGTTCTCGTGCTCGGTTTTGTCGTTTTGGCTTCGATTTTGTCCTTTTCTTGGATATCCGTTACCTGCAAAGTACAAACACAAAAACAAGCATATATATGGCATTTTATGTGCGTTTTTGGTCGTTTAGGGTCATTTTATTAAGTAAATGGTATGTGTAATTAAGTACATACCAAAATTCCCCATAATGTGTCCCCACGCAATGCCATAAGTAAACACTTAAGAAAACCAAGAATCTCGATCCCCTTCGACTAATTACCTCGAAAAGTAGCTAAGTGTTCATCAAGGGGAATTAGAGAATCAGTAGCTTTGAAAAGCCCCATTTTTACCATTCTTAAAGATATACACTTATTACCACTAATATTTTTTTATTTTTTTAAGCAACTAACTTATTTGACTTTCATTATTTTCATAACCATTAGGGATCATATAACAAGACGCATTTCAATCCTAAAATGCCCCAAAAAGGATAAATTTATCGTCCTCGACTTTTCACTCGTCCCAAACCAAGCTTAAAATGAAATCACCGTTAAATATAAGTTAAGATGCTAACACTACTCATATTTGCGATTTGTGAACTTTCCACTCCCGACAATTATTATATCTTCGGTGAATGTGCTTATTTCGAATTTCAACCATGGATCAACGTTTTGCAAAATTGTATGCTTCACGTTCCACCCGAGAATAATGAGTTTGAAGGCGAGATCATCCCATGTAGCGACTTTCGTCTCGGCACATCCCAACCTTGCGGCTAAGTGACCAGGCTTTTGACACCCCACAGAGACTAGTATCGGGACTCACGGACCTTTGGTTTCAAAAACTCTTAGGTTTCCCGTTTACACATAGCTTATTTAAAAACTTAAAATGAAATAGTCTAAGTTCAAAAGCATATTTAAATTTAACAAAAAGAGATTTTCCTTTCATTTATTAATTCACACTTAATATTAAACATAACCATGATGCAATCGTAACCCTCGACCTTTTAGAAGGCTGCAACATCGGTTGTGAGCCGGCAAGATGCAGCAAACTTTTATCAGTCTCGGATTATTATTCTTACTATGGGCTTTCTTTAGAAGGCTGCAACATCACTTGTGAGCCGGCAAGATGCAGTAAACTTTTATCAGCCCACAGTTTATAATTATTACTTATCATTTTTTTTTCATTATATATATTTTTTTCATTTCACACTTTATTTCACGATATAGAGAAGACTTCTTTTTGGAAAATTTAAGTATAAATTTGAACTAAGACTAAAATTATTGCTATCGACTACATCTCAAAAATTGTTGATTTAAGTTTAATTTCCAAAAATAGCACGTATTATTAGTCCGGTTAGGAGCTTATGGGAGAAAAAGCCACAAATTACATACATGAGCTCTTAAGATTTCCAAATAATCCTTGTTTAGCATCCAACTCATACTTAACTCTATCATTTTTCGTTCTTCGCGAAGATTCGCGAACGCTTAGTCTAAAAGTTAAGGAACAAGCTAGAGCTCAACACGCTCGATCGAGTCAAAATTTATTCTTATTCTACCCAGCAGGAAAGTCAAAATTGTGACAAAACACTTATTTTATTTTTGAAAATTTTTAAATTTTTTCATTTTTTTGGTATTTTGGTGGTAAAAACGGGATTACGTGAAAACAACGATGTAGGGGTATGATATGCATAACCATAAAATCCTATTCAAAGAGAATCAAGGCGCTTTGGAGTTGATAAGATTTACGTATTATTTTGCAAGATCACATTTTAAATACATTATCTCCCCTTAATTTAAATATCTAATGCACAAAGTTATTATTGAAATACTTTGTGATTACTGCCACTACTAATCTCTTCCAGATTAAAGCAAAAAGTTTCAGTTTCGGGTAAAGAATTATCAACGGTGTTAGTCTCCTCCAAGAAAAAGTTAGGAGATGTGGAGGAAGACTTGGTCATAACATCGGAAGATGGAGTAGGATTATCTTTTAATGCTTCGATCTTAGCAATAAGAAGATTGACATTCAACAATTTTTCACGAAGAATATCGTCTTTAATTGTTAGAAGAATATCAGTATCAATCCCTCCAACTTCCAGGATAACAATCTCCACCACCTCTAAGCTGACAAGCTCAGAATCGGAAGGTGATGCCTCAACATAATCGATGTCGTCAATAGAGAAAGAATCATCGTCAATCGAAGTAGAATCATCGTTAGAATCGGAGAAACCCTCAAATTGATCTTTTGAAATGTCAAGAGGCGGAGAACTATCAAGAAAAGGCACATCACACATATTGTCAGGAATACCCTCAGACTTACTTGGGATTTAGACAAGGTTCTCGACACTAGACTTTATTACTTCGTCCGATTCCGTTGTCTAAATAGTGTCGAGATGCTCATCCTCCATTATGAGAGAGTCAACGGGCTCCTCGGTTAATAAAACGGGTGTGACTGCAACACACGGAGGAAGTCCAGAAATAATAACATCTTTCAAGGGAATAGAACTTTCCTCGTCATCGTCATCATCGTAGCAAATGGGAATCTTCCAATATCGATATTTAGCCGCTTGATCTTTCGCAATTCGCTTTTCTTCTTCCTTCTTTTGCATATATTGACTAACCATATCACATATGGATGTCATTTGCTCCATAAGCTTATTTTGAGAATTGAGAAGCTCATTTTGAGAATTGAGAAGCTTATTTCGAGCATTGAAGATTGGATGATTGACAATATATTACGGGGGTTAAAATTGGTCAAAACCAAAAGAATTAGGATCATAGCAAGAATTTTGCTCATGATAATAGTCTTCATTCATTGGTTGACATTGGCTAGTTTTATGAGGTCCCCCACAATTTTTACAACAAGGATATTGCTGTTGAAAATTTTGAAAATTTTATAGAGGGTGGTTTGGAAAACTTGGAGAATCGTTAGAAGAGTATGGAGTTGAAAAAGTGATTGGTGTTCCATTTCCATCAGTACAATAAAAACAAACTCCATCATATTCATTACAACCACATTGTTGGCACGTACCAAAAAGACATTGTTGTTGCAAACTTTGCAAATTTTGTAGGATCTCATTAAGGTTTTGATTGTAGCATGGTTCGGGATTAGAGATAATCGAAATTTGCAGTGGACAATTGTAACCATAATGAGGACCTTTCCCACAAGACTTACAAGTACATCGTTGACAAAAGATATCGTCTAACGAATCACCACACTTGTAACAACAATTGCGGTCAATATGTGGAGGACTTTGCGAGGAATTTTTATCGGGGTCCTGTTTGACAACGAATGGCTCTTGGGGTGCACTAACAACGTTAGTATCGTTATTAAATGACTCGGAAGTGTTTAGAATTTTGTTTTCATCATGAATTGTAAACCAACCTTCATTCAAACACTTTCACACAACAGCACAAGGTCGACAATATAGATCATCAACCGGGTCTCCACAATTAGGACAATTAAGGATTCGTTGAGATAAGTTGGGGGTTTTATCATAAGAAATCGGATTAGGATCACGAACAATCTTGTCAACGGAACTCACATTTAAACAACAATAGCCTTTGTTTTACAAACTTCCACAAGACGAACACTCTTTAATCGTGTACATAGGATTCAAACGGTAATTGAGTGACGCCATAAGAATTAAAAATAGAGGGATAAGAAGAAGAATTAAATGACAAAGATGTTAAAGGAGATTATTTTTGGATTTTTGAGTTTCTTAAACATCATATTTTATTAACGGACAAAATGAGATAAGACAACTTAAACCAATTAATTAACAAGCTTCTCAGTAACTCTTTAAAGAGAAAACGCACAAAGGAGCGGAGGAGTAGGAAAGCGTGAAGCTATTAAAAACCTTTTCCTTTCGGGTCGTAGTTCCTCGGAACAACCCTCCTTATACACCTCTTGAAGTTTGTTAATCAATTAAAGGTGAGCCGTACCTCGCAAGTGACACAAAAGGCAAGTTTTAAATCTTTTGTTGGGAACTTATTATGATAATGCTTCAGTGGAAAGCATTATATTGATGATGAATTGTTTATCTTTATTTAGGACAATGCTTTTTTTTCTTTTTTTTATATACTAATAAAAGAAAATGAAAAATATTTTTTTATTTTTATATTTTTATAAAGAAAATAACTTCACAAGGAAGGGTCTTCAAGGCACAACAAACTTCAACTTGATAATCGTCTCACGGCCTCCCCGACAACGGCGCCAAAAATTGACAATTTTCTGATGAACCCTTTTAAATTTATATATATATATAAATAAATATATAATACTTATAAATATATAATATAAGGATAAGAATCAAAAATCTCAATTGTAGTAAACCGAAAGTATGATTCTCGGGTCGTTATGTCCCAACGAGGCGTGAATTTGAAAATCGAGAATCGGTTTGGGAATTATGCTTGAATAATCAAAGATTTGATTTGAAATCTATCTCTACTAATAAAGTGCAAAAACAAGTAAAAGAAACCCTAAAACGAAAGCGATTTAAGTTAAAATCTAAAACGCGACTTAAAAACCTAAATTATCAAAACTTAAACCTAAAATGGTTATTTCACTTTTAATTAACCCGAAATGACTAAAATGCAAGAACAAAGAAAACTAGACAAAAAACGAGAGTGATTTAAGCTTAAAAACATAAAAAAAACGAGAACGGGATTCAATCCCGTTCTTTGAACAATCAAATTTTACAATTTTAACCCTACGAGTGCAAATTTATTTTTTCTAGGTCCTAAATGATAAAAGAAAATTTTTTAAAAAAGAATTATATTTTTTTGATCATTTTTCTATATTTTATGAATTAAAAACGATTTTAATAAAAATAAATGATTAAAAATACTAAAATAATTATTAAAAATCTAAAAAAAATCAAAAAATTAATTTTGACTGTTTAAAACCTAGGAAAAATAAGAAAACTGAAAAAGCAAATCAAATAAGCAGTCAAAATAAGCAATTAATGGCTGATAGCTTAAAGGGCCAACAAGGCATAAAAGATTAATAAGAAGGACTTATGACAGAAAAGTCCCAAGGGCAGAGATGGTTTGTGTGTGGTGTGTGTGGGACGTTTGCTATAAGGGAGAGATCATGGGTTCGACCCCCATGCCTTCCCTTTTTGTAAAACATTTTTTAAAAAAACTTTTTACACAATCTTAAAGAACACATTAAAACAAGCATTTTTAAAAACTACAACTTTTTAGGAAGACTTATAAATAAGCTGGAAAAGCACAAATTAAGCTGACAAAAAACTTAAATAAACTTAAGGCACTAAGAGGCTAATTTTTTTGGCTTTTTAAGAACAAATAAGCAAATGAAAAAGTCAAATAAGCAAACACAGATCACTAGACAAACCTAATAAGCGTCTAAGAACAAAATTCAGCAAGAAAATTAAGCAGAAAAGCTATGAAAATCAGATAAGCAAAATGGCACAAACAGTCACTTACACAGTCTATGGGGACACTAATGAGCTTAATTTTTAGCAACTTAATGGATCCTTATGGGTATGAGGTATATACCTCTGAAAAGAGTGGCCAATAAGCTACTAAAATCAACAATTTAAAAGTATTTTGAAAATCTAAAAAGCTATGAAAAAGCTAAGACAAAAGGGCTTACTCACTCAGCATCTACTGAGTTTGGTTTTCTTAAAAAGAGAAGGTGGCTTTTTGCAGCCTAAAATTAAGCTAGTAAATTAAGACTAAAATGTAAAATAAGCTAAAACAGATAAAAAGCATGCAACAAAAAGCTTGTGCAAGAAAAATCACAAGCTAAAACTCATTTTGGCTCATCTAATTTTTCAAATGAAAATAGAACTTTTTACTAAAAGACTAACTTGACAGATTTTTGACTAAAGCCTAAGTAAACTATGAAGACACTTGACCACTGCATTTTAACATGAAACACACATGAAAACAACACTAAAAGCCACCAAAAAGAATCCAATTCAAACAAGCTTAAATTCTTACAAAACCTTAACAGATTCAAACCATGGTTATAAAAGACCATAAGTTTTAAGATTTAACTTTTAAAAACTTAAAAATACTAATTATTAGACTAATTTGATGTTAGTTAAAAATGAATTATGAACCAAAAATAAATTTTATCCTGTTTTGACCCAATTTGACCCTTGTGCCAAACACCCCTTTAAGATTTCTAAATCCAATTTAAAGCTAAAACAAACAAAGAGAGGCATAAAACAAGATCAAGTAAGCATAAATAAGACAGAATAAGCACATTTGCAGGAAATAAGCAGGAATAAGCACAAAATAAGCTGATGAATAGTAGTATGCAAGAAAATTGAAAATGATGACTTACAAAAGTCCAAGCTTTTGAGAATGAATAAAACACTACCAAACCTTTATCTTAACACCTCCCATGAGGTTCTAAACCATGGCCTTCCATTGCATACCATGCTCCATTGAATCTTGAACAAATATCTTGATAAATAAAATAGTAACTTTTAAAAACTTTGGTAAAAGCTTTTATGAATAAAACAGCTAGTATAAGCTTAAAGGGGCTATTGTAAATGACTTGTAAACAGGAAATCACTTGAGTGCAATAAGCTTAAAAGGACAGAATTTGAAATAACTTGTAAACTTAAAATTTTGCATTAACTTTTAAACGATGATTACAAAGCTTGAATTTAAAAGACAATATTTAAAAGACTTAAAACATAAATTTAAAACATTGAAAAGTAAATTTTACAACTAAAAACTACACTACTCCTTTTACAAAGGAAAACCTAAAACTATATATAGCCGAATAAGCTGTGCTTGTTGTGTTTCTTTAGTGAGGAGATTCAAGTCTTCATCTGAGTCATCCAATTTGAGTGCTCACCAAGCCTTTTGATCTAAACCCTCAATTTTTGTCATTATCCTTAAACAAATTGGGTGATAGGGGATTGCCAACCTAGATTTTGGTGTTTTGTGTGGTGGGATATGGTTGATTAATGAGGTTTTGTTATTTTGTGAAGGGTGTTTTGTCTTATGTTGTAGGGTTAACAAACACGCACAAAGTGTGAGAGATATACAGTGTCTTTTAGGGCAGGAAAATTGGTTTAAGTGGGTGCAGGGTATAAGTTTGGTGAAATGGCAAAAGTAGTCCTTCAATTTGTATATTGATATTTCAAGTTAAGTCCTTGTGGTGTATAAAGTTTTAGGAGTTGGCAATTCAAGTCCCTCAAAGTGTTATGAGCTATTGCAGGGAGGGTCCTTTGTGGTATAACACCGTTAAGGGTCAAGGAAGCTTGGGCCTAACTTCGTTAAAAAGAGAATTAGGCTAGTGGGTTATTCGGTTGGGCTTATGTTTATTTAAAAGAGTTTAATTTAGTGAAATATATAAGTGGGCTGATCCGGGCCCACTAGGTGGGTACGGGTGGGCCCACTTTAAAAATTTAGGTTTTCGGGTTCGGTTTTTGATGCTCTTTCCAATGCCACTTCTTGGGGTTGACTTTGACTTTTTAACTTTTCACTTTTACGCTCTTTCCGTTCTCGTGCTCGGTTTTGTCGTTTTGGCTTCGATTTTGTCCTTTTCTTGGATATCCGTTACCTGCAAAGTACAAACACAAAAACATGCATATATATGCCATTTTATGTGCATTTTTGGTTGTTTAGGGTCGTTTTATTAAGTAAATGGTATGTGTAATTAAGCACATACGAATTATCCTCAGATGCAACTTTCTCGATAGAAATATTTCCCTTTTAGATGTTATCGCGTAGAAAGTGGTGACGTATTTCTATATGTTTAGTTCTAGAGTGTTGTACGGGGTTTTTACTTAAGTCGGTGGCGCCTTTATTGTCACATATAATCAGAACGTCGTCGAGGCGTATGTCGTAGTCAATGAGAGCTTGTTTCATCCATAGTGCTTGTTGACATGCCTTCCCGGCGGAGACGTGTTCGACTTCGGTTGTGGAGATAGCAAGGGCTGTTTGTTTTCTATGCGAACCAAGATGTTAAACAACATACCATGAACGTACAAACGCCACTAGTGCTTTTGCGATCAACGTAATCACCCCGTGGTCGGAGTCGGTATAAACTATAGTTTCTATTCCAGTACCTTTAGGGTACCATAATCCTAAGTGACTAGTTTCTCTAATATACCTAAATATACGCTTAACGGCTTCTAAATGGGTAGTCTTAGGATTTTCTTGGAAACGAGCACATAAGCAAACACTAAACTTAAGATTCGGCCTACTTGCAGTAAAATAAAGTAAACTACCTATCATACCTCAATATTTAGAGCTATCCATGGAGTCGGCTTCATCGTCCTTAGTGAGCTTGATCTCCGTTGACATTAGCGTCTTGGTTGGTTTGGAATCTTCCAACCCGAACTTCTTTAACATCTCCTTGATGTACTTGGATTGATTGAAGAATATTCCATCTTCCATTTGTTTGATTTGAAGACCCAAGAAGAAGTTCAACTCCCCTATCATACTCATCTCAAACTCGTCGTGCATGATTTTTGCAAAATCATCACACAAGTTTTGACTCGTAGAACCAAATATAATGTCGCCGACATATATTTGAACAATGATAAGATGTGACTTTGATTTCTTAATAAAGAGTGTGTTATCAACCATTCCTATTGAATACTCGTGTTTTATCAAAAATGCTTTTAGTCTATCATACCAAGCTTTAGGAGCTTGTTTAAGACCATACAAAGCTTTCTTAAGTTTATAAACATAGTTTGGTTTTTGAAAATCAATGAACCCTGGAGGTTGAGTAACATAAACCTCTTCGTTTATAAAACCATTTAGAAAAACACTTTTTACCTCCATTTGATATAATTTAAAATTGTTAGGATATTATTTCATCACCTCAAACACAAAAATAAGGAAAATAGATTTTAGAAAGAGAAAGTAAAACAAAAGAAAAATGGTTACTTGTTTCACAAAAGAAAAATGAGAAGCAACACCCTCTCCACACTTGGAGAGG
>BQNB010018209.1:0-68661 GCA_026074375.1 Tanacetum coccineum | reverse complement strand
ATATATTTAATACTTGATAACGCAATCTTTGGCCATATTTGCCATTAGGTTATCTTGAATAATATAAGAGAATAGTATATTTTTATCTTTTCAAACCATTAGACTGCTAGGCGTGGTGCAGGTTGTTGGAATATGTTAGTCGGTTCCGCAAGTTATACGTTAGAAATACGTGAGTCTATTGGGAGCACACACGTTAAACATATAAAGTATGTTTTACTTCACGATAATATTTAAATAGTCATTATTTACCGTTAATTATTTAACTAGTGTAACGAATATTTAAATAATAAACCCGAGGGACTAAAAACGAACAAAACCCGAACCCAAGGGAGGCCTTTGTTTGGCCGGCTCCCTAAGGTTAATAGAAGGAGTGTTTGGTTCGGTTTTAAATAAACAGGGGAAAAAGAAAAATATGTTTTCTTGTTGTACAAGAATTAGGCTAGGGTTATGTGTCTATATAAACACATAACCTACTCCTCATTCTTCATTCATTGATTCACAATCAAATCCTTAAAACCCTAAATTGTTTCGGTGCTCCTCTCTCTCCATAAACCCTAACCGAAACCCTAAATTCTCAATTTAGGGATTTTCGGTTTGTCTACTTAAACCAATCGAAACCCTAACCCTTTTAGGGTTTTTGATTTTCTCTACACTTCCTTGCTTGACGATTGTAGTTTTGGTGTTCCTCCTAGCTCGACGTAACACAAACCTTTGCTAAGGTTTTTGGTTTAAGGGTGATTCAAGAATTAGGGTTTTTCTACAAACCCTAATTAGGGTTCTTGGTTTTGGTTTTGGTTCGATCGCACAAAGGTACACCAAGGGGTGCGTTTGGTTCGTTCGATTAAACACATGGTGTTTGGTTCGTGAAGGTAGACTAGCAATCAACTCACACTCGGTTGAGGTGTTTGTGTGAGGAACCGTAGAGGCAGTAATTTAACTGCTTAACTTGTTTCAAGTTCAAAATCAAGAGGTAAGTAATTATTTACTTTTAATGTTATAATTATTTACTTTATTATGTGTTAATGTTTGTGTCAAAACTAGATCTATTCCGCTGCCCACTCGTAGCTAAATTGGTTACCTAGTATGTTAAATTCCAATAGTGGCATCACGAGTCAACTCGTTTTGGCATTAGGGTTACACTTTTGAATTATATCATGTCTTGAATTGTACTAACCGCCTAGATTTAATTCATATGCTTGATCTGCTGCGCTTAATATTTTATTTAATGTTTCTTGCAAATATGGCAAGATCATGCAAATCCTTGTCGTAATTAAATAAAATTTGTAGATCTAAATCTTGGAAACAACTGATTTCTAATATTGTAAAAAGGAATAAAATTAAACTGTTAATTTAGTAGATATGTTTCTTTTTATAATAGATCACGCTATATATATAAAATATCTTGATTTTATTTATGGTAACTAAAATCTTTTATTTTTGAGAAACTAAATCTTTTACATATTTAGTCTGATTGTGTTTCTTTATCCAACCATAAGACCTACTCAATCACTTTTGTAATGAATGAGGCGATCTAGGCACATGGATGAAAACCTAGTGAGGGTCTTATGGTTCTCCAATTGGGGAAGACTCGTAAGAGAACTCGGATTCTACATGTTTACCTGTTAATTTTAATTTCATCTTTTGTATTTGTCTCGATATGTGAATAATTACTTGTTTACTAGTTTACACGCCTAATTTGTATGCAATATGGACTAATACCTAGAGAAAGATGATATTAAAACTAGTCTATTAATTACACGGTTCAATACATGTTCATTGTGACCTATTATTTATTTCGTGCATAATTTAATTTTGAGAAAATTAATAAGACTCTAAACTATGAAACTTGATTTCAAGAATAAATTTAAAAACTGGACGCTATGGACTCATGGAAAGTATGGCTTATCCACTAGAACAAACTATAAGAGAAGTTTAAGGCGGAAGTGGTCAACAATCCTAAAGAATTCAGGTTTTTAATACGCTTTGCGCTGACCTGATTCTCCGCTTCTTTGTGCGTTCGATTAGAGTTATCGTGAACCATGGCATGTCGCTATAGTGTCATTATTAAAGTTTTTTAAAATTAGTGCTACAAAGTTGTTTTGCATGCTTCTTTGTACACACTTTTAACACATTTATGTGTATACCCTTTTTGAAAATTTTAAGTCAATGCCATCCAACCAAGAACACATACATTTGGCATAGCCGCTCTGGTCAGACCTCAGGGTCATTCCAAATCACATGGCAATTACGGTTCACTAGTCAGACCTCTAACTATTTTTGCACGTTCTTGCTTGGTAGACTTAAACGGGTAGTCCTGGTCAGACCTCGTGCTCGAGGCATAAGATGAGAACTAAACATGCTCTTGACATTATTACATGTTTACTAATGTCTAGACAGGTCTAATAAATCTAAGAGTTGCATCAAATGCAATTAACGCTCGTCGCTTACCTCTTGCCCTATTTGTTTTCGTATTGGTCAGACCTTTGTTAATAAGTGGGAGGTCAAGTTGGATCTTAGTCTTAATTAGTAAATTAATTGGGTAGTTAATTCTATTAAGAATCTAATTATCGAAAATACTAAAAAAATTGAACTTTTTCTAAATTGTAGATGACTACCACCGTAGTAAACAATTCGTTATTCAGGTCGTTGTTTGAAAAACAATTATTAACTGGAAACAACTTCGAAGAGTGAGACTTACTCCTGTCTCTTCTCATTGGTTTACAAAAATAAGATAGGGTTATAATTGAATTATTATCAATTATATTTAAACTCACTTTTAAATCTTTCATTATCCTCTTTCGGTTATGAAATCTTTGAAAGATAAAATATTTGTGTAACTAGAGAACATTTTGTCTATAGCTACCAAATAATGACATCTTGCACTTATCACGATGTTTGTGTTTAAACAGTAATGAGTAAAGAAAATTGCTAGCAGGTCTTCTAGGTATATTTTCTTGGGCTCAAATTATTTCTTAAAGTGCTAAATACCCTTGTGGCCATGCAGACGATAAAGGAGGAATTGCATGCTAAAATTATACCTTGTTCAATACCTAAGTACATTGATACTTGTAGGCATTTTAAGAAAGTAGGAAAGTAAATAAATCGCTATTTGCTTTCTACTGGTAATGTAACACTTACAATGTTGACAAATCCAGTGGGAGCTTTGCGTTTTACTATTGAAATGACATTTATGTTATGATGTCAATTTTGAGGGAGCTACAAGATTTATTTCTTGGTTAGTTGCCCTTATTATTTCTAGCTTGCTTTGAAATAATTCATTACTTTCCAAATATGAACGACCATGGATTAAGGAAAATTGAATTTTATTTTATAGATATCATGTTGCCTTTTTGATGTTGCTTTCCGAAAAGTTATCTATAGAATAATAATCAGCATTTTGTTATTAAACGTTATGGTTTGAAATCTATTCTTAATATCTATGACATTGTCCTATTATTTATACTTTTGAGCGCGTGCGTATTGTATTAAATAATGTTGTCCCGTACACAAGTGGGAGAAATCTTAAGTATGTGCAAGGAACAACATATAACGATATGATTATTGGTTTCTCTCGATCGCAAGGTAAGGAAGCTAATCATTTTACTAGGACTTAAGCACACAAGATGTTTGTTGTCCTATTACATTTAAATGTCAAAATATAATAGTAAGCTACTTCAATATTTTGACTACATGTTTTACTCAATAGACTTATGGTTGAATTATATAATCATAATTATGAAATATAAAATTAACTTAAAATTACTATTGAACTCATGCGTTTATAATTACTTTAATTAGAATAATTATGTTCTTGATAAGACATAATTATAAAGTTCTTGATTTATCAATGACTTATAACATAAAGTAAGTAGTAAAGTTGTTATGTCTTCTTGATTAATACATAAAAAATAAGGTTCTTGAATTATTCAAAGACTTATAATGTATACTTGCCATGTTCTGTTTTCTTGTAAACACATGAACATAGAGTTCTTGTATTATTCAGGAAATATACGTTATAGCATGCATTTGGTTTTAAAATACTTTGTATTCAATTTGGCTCGACCCAATTGGTAAGTATTTGATCCAAAGAGAATTAAGTTATCTATAGAATTCTGATGGAGTCTCAAAATTTCAATGTTCATAGAATACCACATTAATATATCTTTAGGGTATTATGTTATCTTATGTTATCTTCTACAACTGCCTCTCCTGAAACCTTTCTTAACAATGGCGATCTATGTATTAAAAAGGAGGACAGTTTGGTAATTTTTATAAAGAGGCAAAATAACGTTTCATAAAAGCAGGTGGAGAGATGCTTTTGCAAAACCACGTTTTGATGCCCCGTAAACGTAAATAAGTAATTTTGATTTTTGTTTTGCCAAACACTAAAATTGGATTTTATGAGTATTGCATTGGTCACTTCCAACTGTAAGGTTTCTTAACCACAAAAACTTCTTCTTGTCTGGGTCCTAAGGATCTAAGACCGTAACATGGTTGAGTTTTTTTCCTTTTTGTTGGAACTTTGACCTTAGCTTTTCCTTTTGTATTGGTAATCATAGAAGTGGAAGTACTTTCTCGTTCTAGACATCCTTCTTTAGTCTGCTTAAGAAATTGCCAATCAAGATCACGGTGTTCTTATTACTAGGGCAGATAGGTCTATTATAAAGAGATAACTAAGTTGTGACTCTTAGGAATTAACCGAATTCTAACCGCCAAAAAATAATAAATCCTTATCATTTGGGAGTGTCATTCATATTTACAATGGGCCAGTGTCAATCATATTTAGAATGGACCGTAGTTAATAGACCAAACAAAGTAAATCCTTATCATTTGGGAGTATGATAGTTCTTACTTGTTTTAATGCAAAAACATGGAAGTATCGTAATTATAAATTTGTGTTTTCAAACAATATAAGGGGGGGGGAAGTATTAACATGACATTAACAAATATTTAAAATGTGGTAAAATTTATAACAAACAAATTAGAAAGCTACTGCACGTAAATGCATGTAAAATGCCTTGTTTAAAGTGAACGTTATCACCCTAAAAATCATACTTAGTATCAATAGTTTACAAAGACTAAGAAATAGCCAAAAATTATCAATGCCTATTACTAATGACTATGATAGCTCATAAAGAAAAGTGAGTGACTCTATTTATCTTTTTAGATGTACATATTTTTCAATATATATTTCTATCAAATAATCTTCATAACACTGGTACATGTATTTCTACAAAACATATTTATAACTATCATAGACACCAAATTAAGTGAAAGTAATGTAATTATATTATTAGATATTAAAACCCAATAACATTATTTGATTCATAGATGTTTAAAAAGCATTCCAAACAAACAATCTTTGGAACATAAGTTTTAAAACAATAAAAAGTCTCAAAATTGGATTGTGACTCCCCAATAACCAAGCTTGAAAAAATTGTCTCAAAAAACAAACCAACCCATAAAACCTTATTTTGGCCAACCAATGAGGAAAAGTGAACCAAATTGGCTACATAAGCATTCAAAATTACCATAACACATAAACTTAAAAATGAATCCCAAATGGTAAAGTTTGTGAACATATTCTTTCAGGCATCTTTCTCGATCTTGACTTCAACATCCTTTTTTTGCCATTTGAAGAATCGCTTCCAATGTCATCCTCAGCAGGACATTTATTTTTTGGGTCTTAATCACCAGAAGTTGTAGCAATGCTTTTAACAGTATTGACGGATGTTGTGTTCTCGTCCGTCCGTGATTCCAAATCCTACACCAAACAATAAAGATGTCACTTAACACGGCTAATATTTTAACATATTAAACAGAAAATAATTACCAACGGAGTCACAAACATTACTGCTTGTCGGAAATTTAGTGCAATTATGGGAATCAGATCATATTTGGAAATGGGTTTGGAGGTACGGAGTGTACACCCATCAAGTCACTGATTTTCCCTGACTCTTTTAGTGGTTAGAATTAAATTGGTGGTTACAAACATTTAAGTGGCAGGTTTGACTACATTAAATATTTTGTAATAACTTTTGCCTATTTAAGTGGCAGATTTGACTGTACTAAATGACCATATACTTAATTTGGTCATGTAATCACTAATTCCTAAATTATGGAGGATAATTATGGAAGAGATTAATTAGCCATTAATCTCTCATTAATTCCATTGACTAGGTTTTTAGTAAATCCCCTATAAATAGGGATCACAATTACATGGAAAAATACACATTAAACCTGACCACATAGAAACACAGTGTTCTTGATTTGTGCCTAAAACAAGAACAACACTTGGTTTTATCCCAAGGAGGTATTCGTGATACCCAGGCATAGGGTCGAATAATCTTCTTTGGAAAGTGATTACACGACTTTAAGTGATATCCGGTAACCATCATTGGTAATTAGTTAGGCTATTGATTATCTTCACCCTGATTTGGGATACAACATAACCAACAATCAAAGAAGGTTATTTTGTGATAATCAATGGCTGCTACTACAATGAAATACATGGCTTCAAACTTTAGCAAGCTTGACAAGTTTAAAGGGGTAGACTTTCAAAGATGGCAGAAGAAGATACACTTCTTGCTTTCCAACATGAGTGTGGTGTATCTGCTGACTACTCCTATGCCTGAAGATCAAGGTGATAATCCAACAGTGGAACAAGTCAAGAAGAGGGCCAAGTAGGACAATGATGACTATGTTTTGAGGGGTTTAATCCTCAATGGTATGCCTGATTTCTTGTTTGATATTTACCAAAATGTTGAATCTTCCAAAGAACTATAGGATTCGTTGAAGGCTAAATATATGGCTGAGGATGCATCAAGTAAGAAGTTCCTTGTTAGTAATTTCACAAATTACAAGATGACTGATTCAAGATCGGTCTTGAACAATACAATGAACTTATTGGTATACTTGGAAGGTTTACACAGCATAAGATGAACATGGATGAATCCATTTAGGTTTCATGTATCATTGAAAAACTTCCCTTTTCATGGAAAGATTTCAAGCACACCTTGAAACATTTGAAGGAGGAATTAACTCTTTTTGAGTTGGGCAGTCATCTGCGCATTGAGGAGTCCCTTAGGGCGCAGGATAGTGACAAACCAAAGGACAGCAATGTTGTTGGTCCACAGTGATTGGACGTAGTTGTGTGGATCTTAGATTTAGTTCTGGAAAGATTGTTTCCTTGTTTAATGTTTTACATGTTCTGATATTAGGAAATTTTTGGTTTCAAGTAGTATTTTGAATAATTGTGGTTATAAACAAATAACCAAAACTGATAAATTTGTTTTGTCTAAACATGGTGTGTTTATTGGTTTTGGCTATTTGTGTAATCAAATGTTCAGGCTTAATATTGATAATGATATTGGTAATTAAGCCTTTATGTCAACCTTTAAACTGAATGATTTAATCTTATGGCATGATAGACTGGGTCATGTTCACTTTAAGAGGATGCAAGATATGTCTAAGGATGGGTTAATCCCTGCTTTTGACATAGACACTAAAAAGTGTAAGACTTGCATGCTGACCAAAATTACTAAGAAACCATTTCAAAATGTAAAACGTGAAACTGAAGTTTTGGAGCTGATACATAGTGATTTATATGATTTACATGCTACTCCCTCATTAGGGAATAAGAAATACTTTGTGACATTTATTGATGATGCTTCTAGGTTTTTTTATGTTTATTTATTAGATACTAAAGATGAAGCATTAGATAAATTTAAAGTAATCAAAACTGAAGTTGAATTATAACAGGGGTCCTTGATCAAAAGATTCAGGACTGATAGGGGAGGCGAGTACATGGATACTCTATATTTTTAGTCTGTTGGTATTATCCATGAAATGACTGCCCCCTATACTCCACAACAAAATGGTATATCTGAAAGGAAAATAAAGTACTGTAAGAAATGGTTTTTAATTCATTGTTTGTCCTACTTATGATGTAGTCAAGGGTTTTGGGGTGAAGTGATGTTAACAGCTTGTTGTTTATTAAATAGGGTTCCTAACAAAAGGATTAGAATTATCCCTTTATGAACTTTGGACTAAAAAGAAACCAAACTCGAACTACTTCAGGGTTTAGGACTGTAGGGCAGTTGTAAGACTCCCTGATCCAAAGCTGAAAACTTTGGGTGAAAGACGTACTGAATGCATCTTTGTTGGATATGTTGAGCATTCTAAGGCTTTTAGGTTCTGTGTTATTGAACCTAATGATTCAGTTGCAATTAACTTAATAATTGAATCAAGGAACGCTATATTTGATGAGAATAGATTCTCTTCAGTCCCTAGACCAAGTCTTAGAATTTCAATTGGAACTGAAGACATTGGTGGTTCAGTGGTCCCTAAAAAGGTCACTGAAGAGGTTGTTCAGCAACCTGAACCTAAGCTTAGAAAAAGCAAAAGGAGTAGGAATCCAAAGAATTTTGGACCTGAATTTCAATTATACTTAATTGAAGGAACAAGGGATGAGGTCTCTGACCAACACTAATATTGCTTTAATGTTGAGGATGATCCCAAGACATTTGATGATGCAATAAAGTCCCAAGATGTTATTTTCTGGAAAGAAGCAATTAATGATGAGATAGATTCCATTATGGGCAACAACACTTGGGTGTTGGCTGATCTACCTCCAGATTGCAAACCTCTTGGTTGCAAATGGATCTTCAAAAGAAAACTAAAGGTAGATGGAACTATCAAAAAGTTCAAGGCAAGACTGGTCATTCAGGGCTTTAAACAAAAGTCAGGGATAGACTACTTTGATACTTATGCTCTAGTGGCACGTATCAGTACCATAAGACTGCTGATTGCTATGGCATCAATTCACAATCTGATCATTCATCAGATGGATATAAAGATAGCTTTCTTGAATGGTGAATTAGAAGAGGAGGTTTATATGAACCAACGGCAAGGCTTCATCATGCCTAGCAATGAAAACAAGGTGTGTAAACTGATTAAGTCTCTATATGGACTAAAGCAGGCACCTAAGCAATGACATCAAAAGTTTGATGAAGTGGTTTTGTCTAATGGTTATTTACTTAACCAATCTGACAAATATGTATATAGCAAATTTGATGAAACTGGTAAAGGAGTCATCATTTGCCTATATGTTGATGACATGCTAATCTTTGGCACTTACCACGTTCAAGTTGACCTGACAAAGGAATTTTTGTCATCAAGGTTCTCTATAAAGGAAATGGGGGAGGCTGATGTTATCACTATTGTATAAGGATCTATACATGAAAGTAATGGTATAGCACATTTCTCTGTTTATTTATATTGAGAAGGTACTGAAGAAATTCAATTACTTTGGCTGCACTCCAGTAAGTACTCCTATGGATACAAGTGAGAAGTTGATGCCCAATAATGGTCAGGCTGTATCTCAACTTGAGTATTCTAGGGTGATTGGTTGCTTGATGTATGCCATGACTTGTATAAGGCCTGATATTGCTTTTGATGTGGGTAAACTGAGCAGGTATACTAGTAATCCTGGTACTCAGCACTGGCAGCAATTCAGCGGATACTAAAGTATCTTAAGAAAACATGGATTATAGACTGACATATATTGGTTATCCTTCAATATTAGAAGGTTACACTTATGCAAGTTGGATCAGCAACACTGAAGACAATTCATCTACTAGTGGATGGGTATTCTTACTTGGTGGTGGTGCAATTTCTTGGGCATCTAAGAAACAAACTTGTATCACTAGTTCAACAATGAAATATGAATTTGTGGCTTTAGCAGTTGTTGGTAAGGAAGCTGAATGGTTGAAAAACTTGCTCCTTGAGATTCCATTATGGTCCAAACCTATAGCAACCTATTTTTTATATTTGTGATAAGTGCTGCTTACATTGGCAAAGGTTATAGCAAATGTACAATGGGAAGTCTAGACACTTAGGTGTCAGGCATAGCATGATTCATGAGATGATCATAAATAGGGTGGTATCTAAAGAGTTTGTGCAATCAAAAACACATGTGAAAATTGGGTCATCTACAGGATATAATTATAACAACCAACATTCTCAAAATAACAAAGTCCGGGGTAATAATCTCATGCCACCAATTGTTTATGGATATGACAATAAAGTGTCTTTTCATTACAAATTTATCAGGTGCACTCAAGGTTATAGATAGCGTGAGTCGTGATGTGGTGGCATGGCCAAGCCTCAAGCTTTAGCGTGAGGCGTATCGGCATGATTTAAGGCGGCAACAAATATTTATAGATTTATAGATTTATATCATTTTCATAATTATATAAGTGATAAGCATTAGTAAATACAAGCCTAAATCTAAAATATTAATAAATATATCTCAAATCCTAAATATTAGTAAATCCCCTAAACCTTTCAAAAAAACTCGCCACGCCTTGCGCCTTTGCCCGCCTTGTCCCAAGCTACGCCTAGAGCCAATGCCAAAGTCCATTTCATAATGTGGAGGCTACGCCTCACGTCTTGGTGCCACAAAGGCGGGCATTTTAGAACACTGGGTGCACGTGCACTGTTAGGTCAGTATCGTTTAAAGGTAAAAGTAAATAAAATTGACCTAAAAGTCACACGGTTTAGATTGAGTGAATACTATTACAAATTACGTAGTAATAATATAAACTACATAATATAATGTTGGAAATTTAGTGCAATTGTGGGAATCGGATCATACCTGGAAATGGGTTTAGAGGTACGGAGTGTACACTCATCAAGTCATTGATTTTCCCTGACTTTTTTAGTGGTTAGAATTAAATGGGTGGTTACAAACATTTAAGTGACAGATTTGACTACATTAAATGTTTTGTAACAACTTTTGGCTATTTAAGTGGCAGATTTGACTGCATTAAATGACCATATATTTAATTTAGTCATGTAACCACTAATTCCTAAACTATGCAGGATAATTATAGAAGAGATTAATTGGCCATTAATCTCTCATTAATTCTATTGACTAGGTTTTGAGTAAATCCCCTATAAATAGGGATCACAATTGCATAGAAAAACACACAGAAAACAAAAACACATAGAAAAGCATGGTTCTTGATCTATGCCTAGAACAAGAACAAACAATTCCTTTTATCCCAAGGAGGTATTCATGATACCCAGGCATAGGGTCGAATAATCTTCTTTGGAAAGTGATTACACGACTTCAAGTGATATCCGATAACCATCTTTGGTAATTAGTTAGGCTATTGATTGTTTTAACCCTGATCTGGAACACACAACAACCAACAATCAAAGAAGATTATTTTGTGATAATCAATGGCTGCTACTGCTATGAAACACATGGCTTCAAACTTTGCCAAGCTTGACAAGTTTGAAGGGATGGACTTTAGAAGATGTCAGAAAAAGATGCACTTCTTGCTTTCCAGCATGAGTGTGGTGTATGTGCTGACTACTCCTATTCTTGAAGATGGAGGTGATGATGCGACCATGGAACAAATCAGGAAAAGGGCAAGTGTGACAATGATGACTATGTCTGCAGAGGCTTAATCCTTAATGGTTTGTCTGATTCTTTATTTGATATTTAACAGAATGTTGAATCTTTCAAAGAACTATGAGATTTCTTAGAGGCCAAATATATGGATGAGGATGCACCAAATAAGAAGTTCCTTGTTAGTAATTTCATAAATTACAAAATGACTGATTCAAGACCAATCTTAGAACAATACAATGAACTTCTTGGTATACTTGAAAGGTTTACACAACATAAGATGAACATGGATGAGGCCACTAAGGTCTCTTGTATCATTGATAAACTCCCTCCTTCTTGGAAAGATTTCAAGCACACCTTGAAACATCTCAAGGAGGAGTTAACTCTTGTTAAGTTAGGCAGTAATTTATGCATTGAGGAGTCCCTCAGGATGCAGGATAGTGACAAGCCAAAAGGCAACAATATTGCTGGTCCTTCAGTTGTCAATATGGTGGAGCATAACAACTCCTCCAGGTACAATGACAACAAGGGTAAACATAAACATCATGATAAAACAAGAGCTAATCCTAACAAGAAGGCAAAACCTACTTGTTAGAAATGTGGTAAAACTGGTCACATTAAAAGGGATTGCAAAGGTGTTAATGTTAACAACAAAGCTAATGGTTCAGGCATAAAGGATTCGGTGGATGATTCATCTAACTGACTGAAAGGTCAGAATATGCTTAATAAATCTTTTCAGGTTTATTATGTTACATATGTATATGAAGCTTACTTTATGCAAGATGATGATGTTATTGGTAGGTTGACTCAGGAGCAACGGTTCATGTGTGTAAAGATAGATGCTGGTTCAAGACCGATGAGTCGCTAAATGATGGATCTATTCTTCACATGAGAAATGAGTCAATAGCCTTGGTGTATGGACGTGGTTATGTAGATCTTAGGTTTAGTTCTGGAAAGATTATTTTGCTGTTTAATGTTTTGCATGTTCCTAATATAAGGAAGAATTTGGTTTCTAGTAATGTTTTGAATAATTATGGTTATAACAAGTGATTGAATATAATAAATTTGTTTTATCCAAACATGGTGTGTTTATTGCTTTTGGTTATTTAAGTTATCAAATATTTTGTAACACCCTCATCCAACGGATATTGGATTACGCAGCGGAATTAGCAATTTAGATGTTACTAAATAGCACCATTCATCAAGACAATAGAAAACGACCCAAAAAAGACATTTACAAACATGTGTTCCATTATTAATCAGAGTTAAAAGCGCGTTTAGATCCCCACAGAATCGCAACCACATCCATTACATTATTTGAAAAACTATTGTTTCAAAATAAAGACATTATTTTAGAACAAAACAAGACATTGTTTTTAAAAGACAAGGAACACACACGTGGTCTTTAATCAAATCCATCACACGCACGACACCTCCACGCCATCGTTGCCTTCATCCTTGGTTACCTGGGATAAAACATGTTTAAAACGTCAACAACAATGTTGAGTGAAATTCATAGAGTTTAAAATAATTAATAAGCAATAATCTTTGAACATATAATTAGTTCTCGGGAAAACAAAGCAACGAATGCAATGTATAGAAACTTCTTTTCTTTCACGCAATAAGCTCATAACACCGAACGTTAACAGTACATATGGCATTTCATATGTTAGTGTGCCCCAAAACAAGGTATTATTGTCATATACCTACTACTTTCTAAATACAAAATGTTCGTTTAACAGGGTGGTCACAAGGATTCAAACCCCGGACAGGGTTGTCAACCCAATAGATCTATTTAATGCATTAGCGTTCACCTCACAAGGAAATTAACGGTTCATGAAATAAGAGACTTCGACAATAGCTACTTAAGCGGAAACAATCTCGTAATCGGGTCCAGCATACCATAAAATCATATGTGTTTGATTTTATAAAACAAACACGCATCCCCTCGTGGGTTTAAAAATAATTAAAAGATTTAAATGCGAGGCTATGAACTCACCTTAAGCAAAATATCCAAATCAATCAAATCAACAAGCGCAAATAGCTTCATGTCTTAACCGCAACCTATATATATTACATATATAGCGGTACATGACTAAAAGATATATTACTATTACGTAAATACAATTATATACTACAATCTTCAAGTGCGACGTAAAACATTTTACCTTGACGCACTTAACATTGTTACGACATTTTCCATAAAGTTTTCATTTTTAGAAAGTTACCAAAAGTAAGGATAATATAATCCGAACTTCATATTTCGTTATCAATTAATTAATATTACAAACCCTTTGCTCATTATAGACTTTATTCAAAAGTTTACGTAAGTTTGACTTTCAAAAGTCAAACTTTGTAGTTGACTTTTTACCCCAAAAATACCCAAACATGACTTGGTCGTAAAACGTTCGTTATTAAAAGTTACGTGACGATCCACCTAGCGAAACGGAGCTTAGAGAGAACACTATCACTTGACAAAATCAATAATAACTTTCAAAAATTTCTTGACTCACTACGGTCAAGTCAAACTTTCTGGTCAAATATGGTCAACCCAAAACCTATGAAAACGACATTTTTGACATAATCCGACTATCAAAATACGCTTAACTAGTCTTTATAATTATACCAAAACCATCAAACTTTGGTCAATAAGCAAACACACTTTCAATAATTTCCGCACTTGAATCATCTAGCAATAATCATAATATACGCAATATAACTAAATAAATCAACACATAAACATAAATGAGTGCTCACAGTGCTTTCAAGAAAATCAAACTATGGTTTCCCCTTGGTGCTTGAAATCGAACGCAACCCAACAACCAAACCAAACCCTTTTTCAATCAACCAACTACAAAATAACAACAATCTAACTAATCTAAACACCCTCTTATACACGAAAACACCAAGAACCAACCAAAAATTCAACTTCTTCAAATCTTATTGCATGTGAGGTTTTTATAGTGGGTTTTGTAGCTCTTGAAAAAAGGATTAAGAATATATAATTTGATTGTAATGCATGTCGGAAATTAAAATGGAAATGCGTGTTTGTTTGGGTGGCCGGTTCGAACAAGAAGAGAGGAGGGAAGAGAGATCAATTTTCATAAAAGTTTTATATGTGTGCATATGGGTCCTATTTATAGAAAACAACTTTGGAAACTTGGCAATTTAGGTCCCTCCTTCTTATAACTCATTTTAAAACTAGTACAAAGCATTATTTCTTTTATTTAAAATCGGCCAAAGACTCGGGTCACACCACGTTAGTAAATATTTTAAATCCGTCCCACTAATTTTATTTTAAAATGTTTAATAAAACGTTAAACCTCGTAAAACACGACCTTTAAACACGTTTTTTTTACAAAAACTCAGGAAAACATCGTAAAATATAAAAATAACACATTTACGCTCTCGGAGCAACAATATAAATTTTTTTGACTTTCTAAACGCTAAAAACAAATAGAAACTCAGTCACAGCATAAAATTACCCTATAAATGGAAATTCTCATCAAACCTTATATAGTATAAACGACTATAATTATTTGCGTAGCATAAATATTTATCTTAGCTCGGAATAGACGTTGACCTGAAACTCGGGTTGTTACATTATCCCCTCCTTTAGGGAGCGTCGTGCCGGTGCTCAGCTCGACTTATCCGCTTTCCTCGCTTCGTCCTTACTTGTAAAGAGATGAGGGTACTTTTTTTTAATCTGATCCTCATGTTCCCAAGTAAATTCTGGATCTCTTTGCGAATTCCAACGAACTTTAACTATATGTATCCTACTTTGCTTAAGTCGCTTGACCTCTCTATCAATAAATTCCATTGGCTCTTCAATCATATGCAACTTATCATCAAGTTGAATCTCATCTATCGGAACAACAATATCATCTTCCGCTAAACATTTCTTAAGATTCGAAACATGAAAAGTACTATGAATCCCTTTTAACTTTTCAGACAACTCCAACGTGTAAGCTACAGGACCAACTCTAGCTAGAATCTTGAATGGCCCAATGTAACGTGGACTTAACTTTTTGCGCTTCCTAAAATGCACAACGCCCTTCTATGGCGATACCTTGAGCAGTACCATATCACCAACTTCAAATTCCAACAGCTTGGTTCTTCTATCTGCGTAACCCTTCTGGTGACTACGAGTAGCTAACAAACGGTTCTTAATGTGGACGATTTTCTCGGTCGTATCACGGATCAATTTTGGACTGGTGAGTTGGCTATCCTCAACCTCACTCTAGCATACAGGTGATCTACATTTCCGTTCATACAAAGCCTCATATGATGCAGCCTTAATGCTCGCGTGATAACTATTGTTATATGAGAATTTGACTAATGGCAGATGGCGATCCTAACTACTTCCAAAGTCGATCACATAGGCACGCAACATATCTTCTAGTGTTTGTATAGTCCTCTTGCTTTGACCATCTATTTGACGGTGGTAAGTGGTACTCATATCCAAATTTGTCCCCAACGCTTCTCGAAGGGATCTCCAGAATCTTGACGTAAAATGGTTATCTCGATCTGAAATGATCAAAACAGGAATACCATGCCTACACACTATTTCCTTCAAGTAAAGTCGCGTGAGCTTCTCCACACTATCCATTTTCTTTATTGGTGGGAAATGAGCTGATTTAGTTAGTCGATCAACAATAACCCAAATCGTATCATACCCACTCGGTGTTCTCGGCAATCCACTCACAAAATCCATAGTAATCCTTTCCCACTTCCAAACTGGAATCTTAGGTTGTTGTAGCAGTCCAGATGGTTTCTAATGCTCGGCTTTAACTTTCGCACAAGTCAAACACTTACTAACATATGTGGCAATATCCACTTTTATATGCGGCCACCAGTACAATGGCTTCAGATCTTGATACATTTTGTCCGATCCCGGATGGATGGAATACTTAGACTTATGCGATTCATGCATAACCAAATCTCTCAATCCACCGAATTGCGGCAACCAAACACGATTTCCAAAATAATAACTCATATAATACATACTTGCATATATATATATATATATATATATATATATATATATATATATATATATATATATAATAATATATATATATATAAAATAATATACTACTATATACAATCCATATACTAAAAAAAGGCAATTTTTCCCGAAGTGCGACACAAAACATTTCACTTTGACGCACTTAAAAATATTACGACACTTTTCAATAAAGTTTCCATTTTTAGAAAGTTACCGAAAGTAAGGATAATATAATCCGAACTTCATATTTCGTTATCAAAAATAACTTTTAAAAATTTCTCGACTCGCTACGATTAAGTCAAACTTTCTGGTCAAACTTGGTCAACCCAAAACCTATGAAAACGACATTTTTGACATAATCCGACTATCAAAATACGCTTAACTAGTCTATATAATTATACTAAAACCATCAAACTTTGGTCAATAACCAATCACACTTTTAATAATTTCCGCACTTAAATCTTATAGCAGTAACCATATAACACGCAATATACACAATTTAATCACTACAAAAACATAACTAGAAGCTTACAATGCTATAAGAAAAATCAAATATGGGTTCCTCTTGGTCTTTTGAAATCGGACGAAACCCAACAAACCAAACCAAACCCTTTTTCAATAAAACAACTTCAATACAACAACAATCTAACCACTTTGAACACACCCTTATACTCGAAAATTACATAAACCAACCAAAAATCCAACTTCTTCAAATCTTATTGCATGTGAGGTTTTAATAGTGGCTTTTGTAGCTCTTGAAACAAGGATTAATAATATATAATTTGATTGTAATGCATGTCGAAAAATAAGCCGAAAATGGGTGGTGTAGTGGTGGTGTCCGGTCGAAGAGAGCAAGAGAGGGAGAGAGTGATATAATTTTTTTTTGTATAAATGTTATAAGTGTAGTATTGGTGCCTATTTATAGAATTGAAGTTTGGCAAATTAGCAATTCTAGTCCCTCTATTCTCAAGCCCTTTTAAAATTAGTACAAAGCATTATTTCTTTTATTTAAAATCGGCCAAAGACTCGGGTCACACCACGTTAGTAAATATTTTAAATCCGTCCCGCTAATTTTTATTTAAAACATTTAATAAAACGTTAAACCTCGTAAAACACGACCTTTAACATGGTTTTTACAAAAACTCGGGGAAACGTCGTAAAATATAAAAATAACATATTCACGCTCTCGGAGCAACAATATAAATTTTTCTGACTTTCTAGACGCTAAAAACAAATAGAAACTCAATCACGGCATGAAATTACCCTATAAATGGAAATTCTCATCAAACCTTATATAGTATAAACGACTATAACTATTTACGTAGCAAAAATAATTATCGTAGCTCGGGATAGATGTCGAGCTGAAACTCGGGTTGTTACATTCTCCCCTCCCTTAGGGAGCGCCGTCCCGGTGCTCAGCTCGACTTATCTGCTTTCCTCGCTTCGTCCTTACTTGTAAAGAGATGAGGGTACTTTTTCTTAATCTGATCCTCACGTTCCCAAGTAAATTCTGGACCTCTTTGCGAATTCCAACGAACTTTAACGATAGGTATCCTACTTTGCTTAAGTCGCTTGACCTCTCTATCAACAACTTCCACTGGCTCTTCAATCATATGCAACTTATCATCAAGTTGAATCTCATCCATCGGAACAACAATATCGCCTTCCGCTAAACATTTCTTAAGATTCGAAACATGAAAAGTACTATGAATCCCCTTCAACTCTTCAGGTAACTCCAACGTATAAGCTACAGGACCAACTCTAGCTAGAATCTTGAATGGCCCAATGTAACGTGGACTTAACTTTCCGCGCTTTCCAAAACGCACAGCGCCCTTCCATGGCGATACCTTGAGCAGTACCATATCACCGACTTCAAATTCCAACGACTTAGTTCTCTTATATACATAACTTTTCTGGTGACTCCGGGCGGTTAACAAACAGTTCTTAATTCGGACGATCTTCTTAGTCGTATCACGGATCAATTCTGGTCTGGTGAGTTGGTTATCCCTAACCTCACTCCAGCATACAGGTGTTCTACATTTTCGTCCGTACAAAGCCTCATATGGTGCAGCCTTAATGCTCGCGTGATAACTATTGTTATATAAGAACTCAACCAATGGCAGATGGCGATCCTAACTACTTCCAAAGTCGATCACACAGGCACGCAACATATCTTCTAGCGTTTATATTGTACTTTTGCTTTGACCATCCATTTGAGGGTGGTAAGTGGTACTCACATCCAAATTCGTCCCTAACGTTTCTTGAAACGATCTCCAGAATCTTGATGTAAAATGGCTATCTCAATCTAAAATGATCAAAACAGGAACACCATGCCTAAACACTATTTCCTTCAAGTAAAGTCGCGTGAGCTTCTCCATACTATCCGTTTTCTTCATTAGTAAGAAATGAGCTGATTTGGTCAGTCGGTCGACAATAACCCAAATCGTATCATACCCACTCGGTGTTCTTGGCAATCCACTCACAATATCCATAGTAATCCTTTCCCACTTCCAAACTATAATCTCAGGTTATTGCAGCAACCTAGGTGGTTTTTGATGCTCAGCTTTGACCTTTGCACAAGTCAAACACTTACTAAGATACGTGGCAATATCTGCTTTCATATTCGGCCACCAGTACAACAACTTCAAGTCTTGACACATCTTGTCCAATCCCGGATGGATGGAATACTTAGACTTATGCGATTCATGCATAACCAAATCTCTCAATCCACCGAATTGCGGCAACCAAACACGATTTCCAAAAAACGTGTTCCATTAGGGCGAAACTCGAATATTTGCTTAATCAATCTCCCCAAATTTTCTGCCTTCATATTCTCTCTTTTTATTGCTTCCTCCTGAGCTTCATGAATCTGCTTCGGTAAATCATTGTGAACAGTCATCATCAAAGCTCGAACACACAATGGCTTATTCCTTTCCTTTCGATTTAAGGCGTCAGCCACAACATTCGCTTTTCCAGGATGATACCGTATCTCACAATCATAATCACTCAACAACTTTATCCATCTCCGTTGTCTCAATCTGATTTAAAATATATTGTAGGCTCTTGTGATCGGTGAAAACTACACACTTCGTTCCATACAAATAATGTCTTCATAATCTAAGAGCGAAAACAACGGCTCCTAACTCTAAATCGTGAGTAGTGTAATTCTCTTCATGAAATTTCAATTGTCTAGAAGCATACGCTATCACCTTCTCTCTTTTCATCAACACGGCTCCATAACCCTTAAGTGATGCGTCACAATACACCATAAAATCTTCCGTTCCCTCGGGCAACGCTAAGATCAATGCAGTACATAACTTATGCTTCATTGTCTGAAAAGCTTCCTCTTCTTCTTTTCCCCACTCGTATTTCTTATCTTTCTGAGTCAACTTAGTCAGTGGCTTAGAAATCAAAGAAAAACCTTCAATGAACCTCTTATAATACCTAACCAATCTAAGAAATTGCCTCACCTCCGTTGGCGTCGTTGGTGCAGCTCAACTCTTAATGGCTTCGATCTTGGCAGGATCAACATGAACACCACTACAATCAATTTCATGATCAAGAAACTGTACCGAATCTAGCCAAAAATCACACTTTGAAAACTTGGCGTACAATCTCTCTTTCTTAAGCAGCTCTAAAATAATCTTCAAATGCTTCCCATGCTCTTCTTCGTCCTTGGAATAAATCAAAATATCATCGATGAACACTATGACAAACTTATCAAGATGTGGCTTGCATACTCGGTTCATCAAGTCCATAAACACAGCAGGTGCATTAGTCAATCCAAACGGCATTACTGGAATCCAAAAGTGACCATACGAGTTCTAAATGCAGTCTTGAATGTCTTCTTCCTTAATGTGAAAACTGGTGTTATCCCTGATCGCCAGATCAGTTTAGAAATAGACACGTTTCGAACCTTGCTGTTTGGTTAAATAATCGTCGATTTGAAAGAGGATACCGATCTAACAGTCAACTTGTACAACTCGCGATAATATTACAATTCTAAAATATCCATCATTCTTCTTCACAAAAACACCGGCTATACACATTCTAAAAGATCCATCTTTCTTCTTCACAAACAAAACCGATGCTCCCTACGGTAATGAACTCGGACGAATAAATCCCTTCTCCAGCAGCTCTTGCAATTGTACCGACAACTCTCTTATTTTCGACGGTGCCAATCTATACGGTTCACGTGCAACATGTGCCTGCAGCCCTCGGCACTAGATCAATTCGAAACTCTACTTGTCTCAGCGGTGGTAGTCCTAGCAACTCCTCAGGAAAGTTACGAATTACAGGCACGTCTTCCAATCATTTCTCCTTCGATTCCTTCTCCTTCACGTGTGCCAAAAACAAATGACAACCTTGCTCGACGTACTTACATGCCTTATTACAAGATATGACCTTTAGTCGAGACACACCCTTGTCACTTTCGACTATTAACATCTTGTTGCCGTACGGTATACGAACAACTTTCTCGCCACAGACAATAACAGCATCGTGCTTGACAAGCTAATCCATACCGATTATGAAGTTAAACGTACCAAGCTCAATTGACATAAGATCAATTTCAAAAATATGGTTCACTAAATTCAAAGTGCAACCTTTTAAAACAGTGTTCGTACTAACTAGCCTTCCATCAGCTAACTCTACCTCATAACTAGCTCCTATTTTGACCGGATCGATATTAAGCATGAAACTAAATCTAGTATCCACAAAACTCCTATCGGAACCCGAATTGAATAAAACAAAAGCATAGCGGTTATTGAGGAGAAACGTACCAGTAACCACATTCCCTTCGGCTCAACGTCCTTAATAGCATAAGCTCGACCATGAACTTCTCTAACTTCCTCTTGCTTAACCTTCCTTGAGCATCGATTCCTCGTATGACCTTGCTCACCACAATCATAACAAGTCAGAATGGGCAGAGCATTCGCACTTGTGGCAACATTCTTTCCTTACAGTACCTTGCCTTATGCCTAACCCTACCACACTTATGACACTTGATAGTACACGGACCAACATGGCGAGTAAAACAACATTCACACAAAGGAAGTAATCTAGAAGACACCTTTCCATCAATAGGAGCGGTAACCATGGCTCGCGCGTTCCCTTGCTTTTGGTTATTCTGCAAAGTTTGACGTGAGTTGTCCTTATGATTGCCCTTACCACTACTATTTCCACTTTGAAATCTCTCCCACTTTTACTTTTTTTCTTCCGGAATTCTTTCATCTCTAGCTTGCGATTTTTGTTCCATCAACTTATGTGCCATAAGCACAGCTTCGTTCAGGTTAGCCAGCTTAAAAGAAGTAACTTCACCTTTGATGTTATCAGTTAATCCTCGGATGTAAGCATCAACTTTCACTCTTTCTGGATCAACCATTCTCGAACACATCAATGCTAACTCATTGAACCTTTGAGTATAAGCCACAATGTTATACTCCTTGACCTTCAAGTTCCACAGTCTGTGCTCCATTCTTTGAACTTCTTCTATCGGACAAAACTCTGCAGTCATCAATTGTTTCATTTCAGTCCAAGGCATTTAGTTCCCATTCTCCAAACCCATGGTTGCAACCTTAGCATTCCACCAAGTCAAAGCAGGTCCTTGCAGTGTTGCAGCAGCAAACTTAACCTTTTTTCCCTCTGCACATTCACTGATTCCAAAAACACTCTCAGTTTTCTCGAACCATCTTTGCAATTCAATAGCTCCTTCGGTACCATGAAAACCAGTAGGATTGCACTTCATAAACCCAGCAAAAGTGCACTCACGAACAGTAGGTGCGGCATCCTGACCCCTAACTGGTCTAGACCCTCTAGCATCATTTCCAGCATTCGCATGTCTAGCTCGCTCATCAGCGATAGCAGCATCGACACTTTCCTTGATGATTCGACGAATAGCAGCTTGAATCAAAGGTGCAGACTTTAGAGGCATGATTCTGTCACGTCACACACAAAACAATTTGATAAGCATTCATAACATGATATACTCGTAACATGGTACAATGGCAAATTAGTCACAACAACAGTTACACAACATCAAGTAGTAATCAAAAGATAGTCATTTATTTTTCATCACAAAAGAGTTAATACATAGTTGCATTGTTTCATGAAATGATACAAATCGTTACAACTAATAGCATCAAGTTTACTAACTAAGGACTCAGTTTAGTGATTACATAATAAAGATACTACTAATGAATCTAAACTACTAAGCATCATGAGGAGATCCTTGTGGCTCAGACGAAGGACTCTTCTCATCTTTAATCGGAACATCGATAGCTTCATTCGGTCTTTGTTCAAACATAAATCCTCTATGAATCATCTCTTGATAGAACTCATGAGCTCAAACTCTAGTCCAATAGAGATCTCTCTTGACTCGTTCGTTCTACATACAAAGGAATGCGTTGCTAAACCTTGCTTCTTCAAGTTCCTTCTTCAACTTCTTACACTCAACATTGTCTTCAGCATTACCAAGCTTTTCAACCAGCTATTCCATTGCGGCCATTCCTTGCTCCATACTAGAACGTACTTCATTACCCAAATCCAAAATTAACTTACCATAATACTTGTCCTTTGCTTTTCCTTTCTTTTCGACCAATGCATGCGCCGTCTCATGACCACACAATCGTCTTGAAAAAGAAGCCATCCGACCAAAAAGAGAGTTAATGTCCATCTTTATAAGACAAGGCAATAGACCATCACTGTCCTCTCAAAGCAAAGGAGCAGTAGACGATTCACCTACCTCATGGACGCTAGCAGGAACAGTCTCATCCTCGTACTTAATCGGGTTCTCAACCTCATTCACATCCTCAGGTTCTGACTCAGAAGCAGGCGACAGAGGGTTAAGAGGATCCACCTCTTCATAAGGATATGTCAACTCGGGCTTATTCTCATCTTCCTCGATGTCGACTTCCATATCATCTTCTTCTTCTTGGGGTTCTTCTTCTTCTAGGTCCTCGTCTTCATCCTCTAAGACAGGCTCGGGAACAACAGGAACACCATCGTGTTGATTCGGCTCAACAACGGGTACATCATCCACATGATCGAGAGGAATTACATTTACCAAGATAATCTAGAAAATATCATACGATACTTACTTAATAGCGTATCACTCCTTATTATTATTAGATCACTATTATAAAAATAACAGTTCGCATAAGAGCGCAACAAATAAAAATTCACAATTCGTGAGATTCTCGTTCCGCGTGTACCTCAATTATATTTCAAACATATATAGTAATAGTTATCATATAATCACATAACATTCTATGCATACAACACATGCATAAATATACCAATACATAACACTTTATGCATCCAAAACATGCATAAATATATACTTAACCATTTATACATACAACACATACGTAAATATACATATACCTAACAATTAATAAATTTACCTTTTCTTTCTATAGGTAACCAATGGCAACGAGGAGTCTCGACGTGCGTGTAGAAGCGTTATAGTTTAGGATTTCAAAAAGACTCGACCTAGTTCTCTATAACCTTAGGCTCTTGATACCACTTTGTAACACCCTCATCTAACGAACATTGGATTGCGCAGCAGAATTAGCAATTTGGATGTTACTAAATAGCACCATTCACCAAGACAATAGAAAACGACCAAAAAGAGATGTTTAGCAAACATGTGTTTCAGTATTAATCAGAGTTAAAATGCGTTTAGGTCCCTACAGAATCGCAACCACAATCATTACAACAATTGAAAAACTATTGTTTCAAAATTAAGACATTGTTTTAGAACAACACAAGACATTGTTTTTGAAAGAGAAGGAACACACAATTAGTCTTTCATCAAATCCATCACACGCACGACACCTCCATGCCATCGTTGCCTTCATCCTTGGTTACCTGGGATAAAACATGTTTAAAACGTCAACAACAATGTTGAGTGAAATTCATAGAGTTTAAAATAATCAATAAGTAATAATCTTTGAACACATAATTAGTTCTCGGGAAAACAAAGCAACGAATGCAATGTATAACAACTTCTTTTTTTCACGCAATAAGCTCATGACACCAAACGTTAACAGTACATATGGCATTTCATACGTTAAAGTTCCCCAAAACAAGGTATTAAAATACAAAATGTTCGTTTGACAAGGTGGTCACAAGGATTCAGACCCCGGACAGGGTTGTCAAGCCCAATAGATCTATTTAATGCATTAGCGTTCACCTTATAAGGCAATTAATGATTCATGAAATAAGGGACTTCGACAATAGCTACTTATGCGGAAACAATCTCATAATCGGGTCTAGCATACCAAACAATCATATATGTTCGATTATATAAAACAAACATGCATCCCCCTCGCGGGTTTAAAAAAAATTAAAAGATTTAAATGCGAAGCTTTGAACTCACCTTAAGCAAAAGATCTAAATCAATCAAGTCAACAAGCGCAAATAGCTTCACGTCTTAACCGCGACCTATATAATACATATATAGCGGTACGTGACTAAAAGTATAATAAATCATATATTACATACTTGCTTATATATATATATATATATATATATATATATATATTACGTACATACAATCATACACTACAATCTCCAAGTGCGACGCAAAACATTTCACCTTGACGCGCTTAACAAAATTACAACATTTTCCATAAAGTTCTCATTTTTAGAAAGTTACTGAAAGTAAGGATAATATAATCCGAACTTTATATTTCATTATCAACTAAGAAACATTACGAACCCTTTGCTCATTATAGACTTTATTCAAAAGTTTACGCAAATTTGACTTTCAAAAGTCAAACTTCGTAGTTGACTTTTTACCCCAAAATATCCAAACTTGACTCGGCTATAAAACGTTCATTATTAAACATTTCACTTTTGAACGCACTAACAATAAATACAACACATTTTCTATAAATTTTCATTTTTAGAAAGTTAACCAAGTAAGGATAATATAATTCAACTTCCATATTATTCGTTATCAATTAACTAACATTACGAACCCATTGCTCATTATAGACTTTATGCACAAAGTTTAAACGCAAGTTTGAATTTCAAAAGCAAAACTTGTAGTTGACATTTTACCCCCATACCCCAAAATATCCCATACTTGACTTGGTTCCGTAAAACGCTCGTTTATTAAGAGATAACGCGATCGATCCACCTAGCGAAACGGAGCTTAGGCGAAACAATAGACATCACTTACAATTATCAAAAAAAACTTTCAAATTTTTTTTGACTCCTCTAGCGGCAAGTCAAACTATTTCTGGTCCCAAACCATTGCGTCAGCTCAAAAACCAAAAAAACGACATTTTGTGACATTAATCCGACTATCAAAATACGCTTACTAGTCTACTATAAATGATAACCAAAGAAGCCATCAAAATTTAGTCTATAATAAAACATGCTTTCGAATAAATTTCCGCACTTGAATCTTCAAGCAATAATCATAATACACGCAATATGTCACTTTAATCAAATAAAAAATAACTAGGAAGCTTACAATGCCTATCAAAAAATCAAAAAAGGTTGCCCCTTTGGCTTCTAAATCGACGCAACCCAAAGCCAACAACCAAACCTATTATCAAACAACCAACTAAAAAATAACACAAACTAACTAATCTAACACCCTCTGAATACTACGAAAATCACCAAGAACCAACCAAAAATTCAACTTCTTCAATACTTAGTGCATGTGAGGTTTCTATAGTGGGTTTTGTAGCTCTTGAAACAAGGACTAAGAATATATAATATTGAGATTGTATTGCATTGGGTAAAAAAAAATTTTGATCCAATAAAATGGTGTTGTGGTGGATGGCCGGACAAAGAGAATAAGAGTAGGAAGGAGAGGAAGAAAATTTTCATACAAGTTTAGTAGTGTGTAATGTGTGCTTTATAAGAAAACATCTTTGGCATTTTTAGGCAATTTAGGTCCCGTCCATCTTAATCTCTTTGTAAAACTAGTAAACATGTATTTCTTTTATAAATAAAATCGCTGGCCAATACTCGAGTAGCACCACGTTGTATAAATATTTTAAATCCGTCCTACTCAATTTTAACTTTAAAACGTTTAAATAAATTGTTAAACATGCGTAAACACACCATTTAATATAAACACGTTTTTAACAAAACTCTCGGGGAAACGTCATAAAATGTAAAAATAACATATTTACGCTCTCGGAGCAACAATATAAACTTTTTTGACTTTCTATACGCTAAAAACAAATAGAAACTCATCACATGTAGATCAAACATTACCCATAAATGGAATTGCTCACACACCTTATAAAGCAAAACATTATAATTATACGTAGCAAAAATAATACTTAACTCGGAATAGAAACGTTTACCTGAACCGATTGATATAGCTTACAGGCCAGTAACGGATTTTGCCGTGATAAACGAACAAAGAAAGCGGTCCCACCTAAAAAGTATATTTTATGTTTTAAGGGGTAGGGGTGGGGGGATGGCTATCGGTGTAAGGGAATGGTTTGTGAATGTTGTAAAGTCAATCAACAGGCTACATTTGGTCCTATATGACATATTACGTTTCCACACCTCTTCCATCTAACGGACCGTTCCGGGTTTCATCACCTAGTTGCAGCTGAGGCGAGCTGAACGGTCTTGGTGATGCGGAAAGACGGGTCATGATGCTCGCATATACTATCTTATGATTTGCATCCCAGGGTGAGTGAATACAATTTGATTTTCAGAGGAGGGAGGTTATTTCAGCAATACATGCTTGAAGTTTTATGTTGTATTGAACAAAATCGGCTTGATTTCATACGGAAGAAATAGAACGATCATGAGGTGACATCTGTCTGATTATACGAACGTTATTTCAAGAGAAGAGCGAGATGGCTTTTGAAGTTGGAGGAAGAATATATACTTCCAATGTCCTTTTCATAGGAGGACCTCAGTTTAATGTAAGGCCCACACTACAAGATGCTTTAGCTAATTGCCGAAAGCAAAGGTAATCCACTTCTCATTATATCAAAACACCTTTACTTAAATGTGAAGTGGCCAGAGATAAGAAGATATATTGTTCGACTATCCTTTTTACCAGCTTCTTATAGAGGGAAGGTGACCATATATTGTTCTCTCCCGTGGTATTTAGCAAAGATTACGCTTTTCCTTTCTCATTTTATTGGAAAAGCGAAAGATTTTTTGGAACTGTTACAGGAAGTGCGTTACTACATCGTTTCTTAAATGTAATTGTTTCATTTACATGTACTTAAAAACTCCGCCTAACCTTGAGTTGTTTTAACAGTTTTGTATACAGTTGAATTTCAAAAGCGTTGTTTACCACACTGCCATACTTTATTGTGGGTAGATTCAGCGAGCAAGATACAAGAGCCTGAAGATGTCGATCGGGTTATTTCAGCTGAGCTACCAGATCCATAAATCGATCCTCATGGCTACAAAGTTGTCTCAGAGATGATGATTCATGGACCATGTGGCGCTGTCAATATGAGCACCACATGTATGCAAGGCGAAAAGTGCACTAAAGATTTTCCAAAGAAGTTACATCAAAAACTTTTTTGAGGACAAAGTCATGCGCCTATCAAAGAAGAGACAACCCGTGTAATCTACAAATCAAAGCACCAGGTCCGCTTAGACAATAGCGTGTTAGTATCCATACCAAAAAAAAACCGCGATTTGCTATTAAGCAATCCGACGTCTTCATATAACTGTCGATATTGTGGAAGGAGGTATGCTGATAAAATAATCTCGTCAAGTATATTCTCGAAAGGGACAGATAAACATAATTTATTGCTCGAGTTATCCAAGCCCCTCTTGGCGAGTCCTTCTAATTGCAAAAGCAGGCCCTATACGACATGCCAATAGACAACTTTAAATACTTATCCCTGAATGTCGTTTATGTATGTCCACATTAAGGCAATTTGGAGAATTCTAAAAAACTACGGAATTCTAATTCTAATCTAAAATAATAAACTAACAAAAGAAAGGGCTAAAAAACAAAAAATTTGATATTCACCGTGGAGAACCCGCCGTGCAAATACTATCTGTTCATTTGGAAGACATGCAGAGAATTACTTCAGAATACAGAATAAAACTAGAATTTGTTGTCACTTACCCCCCCCAACTGCCCCCCCCCGAAAAAAAAAAGAGCACAACACTGACTGAATGGTTCGCCTATAATGCCGCTAATACAGATGGAAGGCATTTAACATACTTAGATTTCCCTTCACAATTTGTGTGGTATGGTGATCGTAAAAGCCGGTCACCACGTCAAAATAGTAAATCATCCGTTAGACGTCTTGCATATGTACATCTAACTCAGGTGAGCTTTTCTAGTTCTGAATGTTGTTGTGTCACCAAAAGGGTTGCAAAGACTTCCTCGAAGTGCAGACTGTACATGACATCTTTTATTAAAAATAAATTATAAAAAAAAAAATGTGAGTGTAGTTGTATTTGGGAGGGGTGAATAAATTCAAAAAACACATAAAAATTAAATGTATAGAACTTAATTTATTGATAAAAAAAAAAAAATTATAAAAAACAAAAAAAAATAATAAAAAATTAAATAAAAAAACAAATAAAAAATTAAAATATGATGATTTAACAAACCAGCCCACCCTCACACACCCACCCCACCCCCCCCCCCCCAACCCAACCCCCCCCCCCCACAAAACGACACCCACTAGACTCGCAGCGAGATCTGCCAAAGTGATCAGCACGCAGACGCCCCCTGAGGATGGGCCATTGCAATGCCAGATCGTCATGCGCATCTGCAATTGTCGCATATCACATCCGAATTCTTTATTCACTCATCTCGAAAAAAATGGGGTACGCTGGGAAAATAAGAGTGAGCAGCTATAAAATAACCCCACCCCCACCTGTCAATGTTATTTGTAGCTTTTTTTAATAAATACACTATATATGTCCTCACATCATTTTAAGATACTGATAATATTTTTGAACTATTAAAAACATTGGACAAAAGTAATTAGAAAGAATGAGTTGCAATATTCCTTGGATGGGTCTCAAGAATAAGCCACACCCCTAATTATCATCGTCAATTGATGATAGCCTTTAGGGAAAATATTGTAAGAAATAGAGATTAATCCTAAAGCAATTGTTGGCAAGTCTTGCAAACTCCTTGGCCTAGGACTACCTCCTGCAAGACAACTAACTGCTAGCTAACATATTGATAATAGGAGGAGGTGAACTACAATCCAAGAAGAATACAACAATATGTAATGCTAAGTCAATTCCCAAGGGTAAACGGCCATCAAAGAAGAAAGATATATGACCCCCCCCACAAATTCAATAACGCCAACGCGAAAAATCAACAAGAGCTGATATTCGTCTATGGACATGGAGGCAATGGTAAAACTTTCCTATGAAAAACCATCATTAGCGCCTTGCTCTCTGAAAGAAAAATTGTTTTGGCAGTCGCGTCATCCGGTATTGCTTCTCTGCTTCTCCCCTCAGGCCGAGCTGCACACTCCAGGTTTTTAAACATCCATAAAACTATCAGAAAATACATTGTGAAGGTTACCAAAAATAGTCACCTTGGAAAGTTATTGGCCTGACAAAAATCTCATAATAAGGGATATAAGGCACCAATGAATGATAACGTTGTTTTGAAGCATTTAGATATAAGTCCTCAAAGATAATTGACCAAGCCACATCGTTTTATTTGGAGGCAGGTCCCTGTTCATTTAGGCGACGACTTCCGACAAACACAACCAATGAAGATAGGAGTTCGAAGATGGAGGTTATAGCATCATGTATCTCTGAGTCAAAGCTGTGGCCGCACTTCAAAGTCTTTACACTAACAGAAAATATGCGGCTATCAAGACCTGGTGCCAATGCAAATGAACGCAAGTTGATTAGCTCTTTTACTTCATGGCTTCTGGATATTGGGGATGGAAAAATAGGTGAACCAGATCAACAAGACCCTGAAAACACCTCTTAAATTGATATCCCCCCGCCTACTTCCTTCCAGATAACAAACAATGTCTCTTAAACCTCATCGACTTCATCTACGATCAAAACACACTCAAAACACCTTTTGTAGTAACCCTGCAATAGAAAGTCATTGTGTGTCCCAAAAATGAAACTACAGACATGATAAACTCAAAAGTATTGGAGATGGTGCAGGGCGAAACGACAACCTATCTAAGCCATGATGAGGCAACGCCACTTGAACACGACGAAGCAGAAACATAAATGCTCTACCATATAGAACACCTAAACACACTTAAATTTCTCGGTTTTTCTCCACATCGGCTAGAACTTAAGGTTGGAGCACCGTTTAATGCTTCTAAGAATGTAAATGTTTTGATGGTGTTCTATGCCCAATGACATAAGGGATGATATCCAGAAACAAAATGAATATGAAACTGAATTGCAGTGCAGATCATTACAGGCACTAGAGTAGCAAAAAATTTCATACATAGAATCTCCCTTAACCATAAAGACTCAAATTTTCCTTTTATTTTCAAGCGCAGACAATTTCCCATAAAGCTTTGCTATGCAATGACAAATAACAAGAGCCATGGACAGTCTATGTCTAAAATTGGCGTGTATCTTCCCGAACCAATCTTTGGCCATGGGCAGATGTACGTGGCTTTATACCCAGAAGCCAACTACCCCCCACGGATTGAAAATCCTTCATTCGATCACAAGAAATTGTACCTCTAAAATGCAACAAAACATCATAGTATACAAGATATTTTACAAACTATACAACCACACACCCACCGCCTTGATAATTATTTAATTTATTTATTTATTTTTATTTATTTCCCCACAACTAGTCAAAAAAACATAGTATACGTTAAAATTTTGCTTTTATAATTTTGGCATTATTTATTCCTCAGTTTTTCTGCTATCTAATGAACTACTCAACATTCACACAACAACTCACAGCCTCACATGACATAAATAATCGAGGCCAGAAGTATACAGAAAATGGATAGGGAAATCACCACTCCCAGATCTAACTCTCTAATGCATTTTGTTGTAGCTACTTGACCGAGAGGTACACACCTATAAACTTAACACACGAAAATACCCATGAGGCTGTTATTCAACATATAACAATCAACATTTCTTTGCAGGGCAATGCCATTCAAGCCAACATGAGCCTTAAGGACATTGATTATTTCAACCCGAAGCTGCAAATGGGCTCGGCTTACAGATCTCCAACTTCATTTGCGAACCCACCAAACCCTATCAACAAACTTTAGAAAACTAACAGTTTGCGTTTGGTAAATACACAACCTTCAACAACATACCAGCAACAACCTTTCCCTATCACTATTTCCAGTTTACCTCCTATAATCAGCTAGAGTCAAAGATACCAAGGCCTGACAAGAACTCTAAAATGCAGTACCCAGTGTTGACAGGTAACATCCTTCTACATCTGTTAGTACCACTTGCCAAATAAGACGTGTTAAATTTTCTTGAATTTTATAGTGCTCTATTCAATATGTATAAATAATCCTTGCTAAGTAGTATTAGGTGTTGGTCAAAACTGATTGTTCAAAACATCTTATTCTATTATAGAAGATACAAAACAGGTACATAAAACACACCATGCTTTAACCATCCTAGAAAGCTTCTAAAAACGACTTCCAACAACATTAAAGACACACTAAAGATAAACACACACACACACATATAAGTACCTACTAAACGTAGGTACACATACATAACAACACATTTATTCGAAACAGACTTAACACCCCAGAAGACATACATAACATCTTGCAATCGCCACGATCATCCTTCTTAGATCTCCAAACTCCTAATCAACCCTCATAGTCTTAGCTTCAAAATGAAACTGTTCTTTTCATGCACTTTAGTTTGAATCTCCCTAGCCATCAACAACAAACGAGAAGCTTTTTCCATATCACCAAGCTGCATGCGCCTCATTATTTCAATACCTTCAAGAACCTCCTCAGAGCTATCCAACATCTAAAGCTTATTCATATATGTAACAACCGGCAGGTTTCGGAATTTTTAAATGACTATTTTACCCTTTGACTTTTCGGGTCCCGACTTGACTTTGACTTTGAGCTTTATTGTCGCATAAAAAACGATTTCCCTCCCCGGCGTAAAACGTAATTTTTTCGGAACATATTTTCAATATAAATCAACATTATTATTACCATATCTCTCAAGTAGCAAATTTTATTTTTAGACTTATTTGACTTGAAAACAAGAAGATATATGTTATTCCTAAGATGACTTATCAAAAACGACCCGCTAAATAACGTTTTCACGACTTGGACTCTAAAGAAATTTGATGTAAAACGACATTCCGGGCAACTTTTTAGTTTTGCCCGAGACCCGAAAACAAGCAGAAAATGACCGAAATACTCTCGCAAAATTTTAGAAACGAGAACAGAAGTAACACCCGTTAATCCCGAGACACATAAAATAATTTAAATTATATTTAATTATCACTTTTTATTAAATAAAAATATTTAATAAATTATTTAACATTTTATTGAAAAACGTTTGTTGAAAACGCAAATATTTATATCAAAGTTTCATTTTACGGACAAAGCTTGCCCGTGATAACCCCATATGGCATACAAACCAACAAATAATAAACATTTAAATAAATTTTATAAAACATTTATAAAATACTAGTCATGTAAATACTCATTTTTCATAGAAAAATCATTTGAAACACAATGACGCAAGTTTCGTGTTTTGAATCATCCGTTAAGTAGCTTAAACGAGTCCCGAACGATTATTATGTGGTAATATTTACATCATCACCTCAATCTATTATACACTTGTCATTTTTTTTAAAACTTTATTATATATATAGAAAATCATTAGGGTTTTCTCATTATGACTTGACCTAGCCACACACACTTAAATAATTCCGGCGCCGTCCATCCTTTTTCTGCCACCGGAGAGCTGCCGGCTACCTACCAATCCACCTCCCCACCATCCCAAACACGCACACCCCCCCCCCTACCCACCATCTACCACACATCCTCATCTCCACCACACCGCCATCATCATGGCTGCCAACAATTTCACCGCCGCTGCCTGAGCCCCCCCCAAGTGTGGGTCCCCCTAAAACGGCCACCACGATACCGAACCACCAACATCACCACCACGATCGTCCCCAACCGACACTGCCATCACCAACATCATCACACCGCCGCCACCACCACCGCAACCATACTGCCATCGCATCCACCTCCATCATGTCTCCACATCACCGCCACCCCGTCACCATCTCCACATCGAGAACCACCATCTCCACCACGATAAGGGTGCGTTTGGGTTGCAACCACCACCATAGGGTGCGTTTGGATTTGGGTTTAGCACCATGGGTGCGTTTGGTTGTTATAAACCCCACCAAAGGTGCGTTTGGATACGGAAATAGCACCAAGGGTGCGTTTGGTTGTTCGTATCACACCAAAGGGTGCGTTTGGTTTTGATAAACACCACATAGGGTGCGTTTGGTTATTAGTAACAACAACATGGGTGTTTGTTTCTGGGTTTTGGCAACACAAAGGGTGCGTTTGGGTTAACATAAGCACCAAAGGGTGCGTTTGGGTTAACATAAGCACCAAAGGGTGTGTTTGGTTTGATAGAAACACCATGAGGGTGTGTTTGGTTGGCTGTGAAACAACCCTTAAGGTGCGTTTGGTTTATATAAATCGACTAAGCAATATATCGTAAGATTTCATATATATTAAAACCGAATCCAATGGTGGTATTGGTTAAATAAAATGTGTTATTTATTGATTTTCGTGGGTGTTTGGTTTTGCATTTAAACAACACATAGGTTGTGTTTGGTTTTTGCTTATCTTTAGTAAATAATTTGTCTAGTTAAATATAAATTGAAACGTGGATATTTTGCAACACGGGTTGTTTGGAAAGTGGAAAACATTAGATTTTATAAATATGGGAAACGTTGTATAAATGAATAGGTCATGCCGAAATTTCTATAAATTACGATACTTAGTATTTTTCGCTACAACTTCTATTATCTTTGAAAACCGATAAAAAGGATTAAGTTATAGATTAAAGATATTTTATTTATAATTATACAATAACCCGACAACAAACAAAAACTATAATTTTACAAATAAGACAACTATTTTAGCTACGACCCGTCAATAAGACGAAAGATTAATTTATAAAATATTATTTTATAAATTCCCGACTAGAATGTAAAATCATAACTTTTGTAAAAGCTTTACAAACATCGTTTACTTAATTCATAACTTTAAGACGTGTGTCTACTTTTCTTCAAGGACTTTTTATTAATTAAATTGGTGTCGAATTATTATCCTAAGCCAGTGGGTCATAACCGTTAAGATAAATCGTAACTTTTTGGTCGAGCCGTTCCGGTTTCCGTTTGTGTTGTGCTATATGTGCATTTCTGCCAATCGTTCTACAACATCGATGTGAGTTTATAGCCATATTTTTACTTGTTTTACAAATCTCGGGGGAGAATACATGCTCATTACAACTTGTTTACATACTCATACTTATACTCATTTACAAACTCGGTTACTTGATTGATATCACACTCTTTCTACTTATGGATTTAAGTATTTAAAGTTGTTTATGAATACAATGGTTATTTCTTCATTGGACACAAGTGTTTTCAGTTACCATCTCCTGTTTACGTGTTGCCTAAGTAGCGATTAGACCACTCTCTTGCCCGAACTATCATGAACCGTCAATTGCTTGACCGACTGTACTGGTTAAGTAAGCGTGAATGTTATAAATAGATCTATTGGGACTAATTATCCCTATCCGGGTGAGTAGCGCTCACTACCCACGGGGCTCCCGATAAACGAATATATACCATGTCAAATCTCATTGGGTGTCTTGGTCAGACACCGGTAGGGCAGAATACACTTGGCATATTATATGCTACACAAATTAGCTTCGGTGTCATGAGCTTAGCGCAACAGTAGATACATTTTATGTGATACTGTATCTGTTATAGTAGTCACATACATTTTGGAAATCTTGTGGTCCACACTACTTTGTTGAACATTACTGATTACTAAACATTTTTCATTATACTGTGGTGAAGCAGTAGACACTATACTTTTTCGGTTCTACATTTACACTTACATTTTTGGCGACCATTATAAGGATTGAAATGGTCATGCATACTTTATAAATCTTTTGATTTCAACGTTTATACTTACAAAAATCTATGAACTCACCAACTTTATGTTGACACTTTTAAGCATGTTTTTCTCAGGTGAATTAGATGCTTGGCTTACTTGATGTGCATTGGAGTCTAAATTGACAAGATTTCATTCATGGATTTCTACTTACATACAAATGATCAAATCTCGTTGTATTGCTTTCAAGCTTTTCATTGTGATGCAATTATGGGACAAATGTTATATCAATTTCAAGAAAATCAATGAGATTACTTTTCAAACGACACATTTAGAGGTCGTTCTCTTGTATCTTGTGCTGTTGTATTATGAAGTAACACTCCCGGACATATTTCCGCTGCGACACATTTTTCGGGGTGTTACAATATATTCATCCCTCATCCTTAAAGCTTCTCTGAGTTCACTAGATAGTCTACGGTAGTCATGCATTTTGTGTGAATCCTCAACAACTTATCTCCGAAATAACACTGACAACTGATCCTTAATATCTTATGAATCAGCAGCATGTGATAGCTCTTAAAGCAACGGTGTCTGTGTGTTAGCCATATTTATAGAAAAAAAACTCAAAGGAAAGAGGGTATCGTGATACCTGATCAATAATGCATCCACTTATATAGAGGATTTATCTACATGCTGACTCTAGAAAACTACAGAACAGAGTATTTGTTAGCTACAAGTGGCATTCTATCTTGGCATGCAAAATAAACATATCACCCAAAACAATATGCCATCCATGTTATCTCATCTGACCTTCTTAAAAAAATAGGGCAAAAAAAAATGCATCAAATCAGTCAGTGGTCTTAACCCTTTTGGAGATCCCAAGATAAGACAAAGCACCAGAAGAAAAATAGAGATCGAAAACCTCAAGTAAGTATACAAACAGTTTAACACAAACAAATTAAAAATCTTCTTTCTTAACAAAATTACCACTTTTTGCAGTGGAAATATCATCGAACTGACACTATGGGACGAAATGGCCGAACATTTCAGACAAGCAGACCTTGAAAAGATGGACCAGCATGTAACCATAGCAGTCAGCTCATGTCGCGTTTCCAAATACAGAGGTACCAAACACATAGTGTAAATAAAAAAATTTCTGCAAATACTATAAACAACACACTAAACACTGACATAATACTATTGACACAGACTATTAGTTAGCCGCAAGCCCATCAACATATTACTATTTAAATCCGAATATACATGAAGCTCAAGAATCACGTGCATTGTAAATAACCATCCCTTAAATCTATGTATCAACATGACTTTGAACTATAAAATTCTAACAATAACCGTGATGCATGCTCAAGTCCAGATACCAAGAAACTCCTCCACTCATTATCTGCAAATTTCAGTATCAAGACATTGAAAAAGAGAAGCTTAGGAACAGATTCCCGTTAAAAACACTCATGGAACAGAACCCAGTGAGCTACAAGGTAAATTCCTGAACATGTCCAAGTCTATGCACAAAACACAATCATCATTATTCCCATGCTTGATAAAAAAAAAATAAGCATGCCTAAGAGATTCCATGCTATATTGTCCTTTGACTAGCTAATACTAGACTTTAGTTCATTCAAGCAAACATTGTCACGTCTCTTTCCCTCAAAAACCGGTCACCCTTAGGCATTTAATGATAAAATCATTTTTGCTTTGTAACCTCCCCATTACTAGTTTTGTGTCTTGCACCATTACCTAGCTTATTAAAAGTCGATTCTTTCTTGTCCCATGCCCTTTATACACGCCCCAAATTTATGTCACATGATAATCTTACTAGTTTGGGTTTACCATACTCTTTGCGCATTAAAACACTTTGGAAACTTGCCACAAATACTTTATCAAAGATTGATGCATACAACTATTCACACATTTAAACTCACCATACATATACGCCATTTTATCATTTCATTAGGCTTATATAAGGTAACAACCATACATTGATTTAGAAAAGAACCCAATTCATATTCTCATTTCACTTTAGTTAAATCACACACATGCACAAACTCTTACAAAAAAAACTAGCTCAACCCTCTCTATACAAACTCCATTTTGTTACATAATTTCCCTACCAAGACTCAACAACATTCAGTTTTATGATTTCCATTCATTTTTCATTTTAGCTTAGTCACTATTCTTGTGAGGCATTTCAGATGAGCTTGGTTTTTATTTCTTCTACGGCGAGTTATCATTTCAAGCGAGATTTGCACGTGAAAGCGGTGAATAAAATAAGAAGAGATGAGTTGTGGGGGCTGTTTAGTCGAGATAACAGAAGAACAAAACTGTGACACAAAGAAAAAGATGAATGTCCACGTACGTAGGTTCAGTTTAGTCATTCAACAGCTTATATATTAACATGACCCGCTCAGTTTATACACATGACATATACGCTAACGTCAATATGTACTCTATTTGTAGATTGTTTAATTGACAATATGTGTCTGCCGCACAAGTAACGGTTGTGTTTCGAGGTCGTCACTCCATGATTTCAAGCGAGTTTATGACCATGCATAGTTTTGGGTTTACGTTGATTTATTTAGCTCCTCGTTTGGGTTGGCTTTGCGGTAAGGTTCCTCTTTCTGATGATACACGTTTTCTTTTCTTTCCGGCGAGTCGTGGTTTCGGCAAGTTGGTTCGTAGCTCATTTTCCAGGCGATGTGTTTTCGTTTGCGTTGTGCGACTTTTTTGACGGTGTTCGCTTTCATCTCCATCTGCATGACGACGTCTAGGTATAAATGTATATCTTTTATTTTTTATATGGTACTATTAATACTAAGGTTGACGTGAATCATCATGGTTCATGGTTTTTGTTCCTGGTTATGTTACAGGAACAAGAAAAGGACTCAAAAACAAATTAAAATATTAACGGACATGATATTATATCTGCACATTTGATACACATTCATGTGAATGTGTATACAAACCATGTTGTCATTTAAATTATTTTTGAAAACAACCCTCAAGATTTTATTAAAGTTATTATTAACCTCGAAGTTTAGCTAGTTGGCAAACTTACACCCTAATCTTGTTAAAGTTAATGACTATGAAATCTGAGCACATAAATAAACATGTAACAAATAAACGTAAGGTGCTAATTCTTATAAATACATAAATAAGTGTAGTAACTAGCCACAGTTCCATAATCCGTTGTATCCAAAATTCATAGTAGATTAAATTTTTCGGCTACTAGCGCCGCTATGTTCATCTACACTCAAGGGTGAGTTAAACCTCTCCTTCGCTTGTTTTACAATAACTTTTACAAATCTCGGAGGGAGAATACTTGCTCATTACAATATTTTTTTCACATTCATGTACATCTCTTTTACATACTTGAATGCATACATGCTTATCATAACTTGGTTACATACACTTACAGAAATTTTTAAATACCAATTACAAACTTGGTTACTTGATTGATAGCAGCACTATTTCTACTTATGGATTTAAGTATTTAAAGCTGTTTATGAATACAATGGTTATTTCTTCATTGGAGACAAGTGTTTTCGGTTATCATCTCCTGTTTACGTGTTGCCTAAGTAGCGATTAGACCACTCTCTTGCCTGAACTATCATGAACCGTCAATTGCTTGACCGACTGTACTAGTTAAGTAAGCATGAATGTTATAAATAGATCTATTGAGATTAATTATCCATATCCGGGTGAGTAGCGCTCACTACCCACGGGGCTCTCGATAAACGGATATATATCATGTCAAATCTCATTGGGTGTCTTGGTCAAACACCGGTAGGACAGAATACACTTGGCATATTATATGCTACACAAATTATATTCGGTGTCATGAGCTTAGCGCAACAGTAGATACATTTTATGTGAAACTGTATCTGTTATAGTAGTCATATACATTTTGGAAATCTTGTGGTCCACACTACTTTGTTGAACATTACTGATTACTAAACATTTTTCATTATACTGTGGTGAAGCAGTAGACACTATACTCTTTCGGTTCTACATTTACACTTACATTTTCGCAACTATTATAAGGATTGAAATAGTCATACATACTTTATAAATCTTTTGATTTCAACATTTACATATACAAAAATCTATGAACTCACCAACTTTATGTTGACACTTTTAAGCATGTTTTTCTCAGGTGAATTAGACGCTTGGCTTACTTGATGTGCATTGGAGTCTAAATTGACAAGATTTCATTCATGGATTTCTACTTACATACAAATGATCAAATCTCGTTGTATTGCTTTCAAGCTTTTCATTGTGATGCAATTATGGGACAAATGTTATATTAATTTCAAGAAAATCAACGAGATTACTTTTCAAACGACACATTTAGAGGTCGTTCTCTTGTATCTTGTGCTGTTGTATTATGAAGTAACGCCCCGGACACATTTCTGTTGCGACACATTTTTAGGGGTGTTACATCTACCAATACCAATATTCCAGAAAAGGTGACAAAATTACACATACACACCCATAACGATGAGATAGACACATATGACTGCATTCAAACCTTAAATCGAATAAGCTAAAGAGTAGGACTAGTAGTCTTTACCAAAAGTCGTAAACCAGCAAGGGAGACAAACCACATATACATATCCATAACGATGGAATTGACATAAATGATTGCATTCAATTCCTTTACTCGAGTAAACCCAAGGGTTATGACGAAGAGTGATATAGGGTATGGATCTTTTAATCCTTTCACCAAAAAGTAATAAACCAATAAGGCAGACACAATCACACATACATGACCGTAACGACAAAATAGACATATGTGATTGCTCGCATCCTCATTCGAGTAAAACCTAAGGGTTAGGGATTAGGAAAGGGAAATAATTGTTGTTAAATAAAAAATTTATAAAAAAATAGATTAAGTCCAAATAAATAAGGTACAAGTTGCTAGATACTTTCCCGACCGTTCCCATGATAAAGACACAGAATTGTATACACAAACGTCTTGATCATAGATCAACAAAAACAACCTTAGTTGGCGTTCCCGTAACGGTCAACTTCCCAATCATCCATACTATACATACTTTTACAAAATCAAGTGGCGATATCTACCACTCTATACAAAACTTTACATCGTTGATTTATAATCACGTATCAACGAATAATCGATCCTTCAAATAATACCATCGGTTTAAGCTTTAACGAACCAACTATCTTCAAAATTTCTTCCTCTTTTTTTGCAGTAATTTTCTAATTTTTTCGATTTTTTTTCTTTTTCGAATCATAAATGATACACTACTAATCTCGGTGTAATTTCACGTTCTTCACGATCATAATAACTCCGGATAATTTCTTCCATAATTCTGCATACTCGGATATACCAATAATTGTAAATGTAGTAAAATTACATGAGTTTAACTACTTTTACATTCCCAATTACGATGTGCAATTTTCCAACCATACCAGAGATAGAAAATGACACAAGACACAGGAAATACATACTTTACACTAAAGCAACTAGCAACTGATAAATGGACTTAATCTAACAGGGTAGGCTAAGGTGTAAAGGTGTAACGAAACAAACATTGGTGAAAACAGGAATGGTTAAACTTGTTTTTCTAGGGGAATCTTACTCTTATAGTGAGAGTAAACAAAAGGTTTATACGGGGGTTAACTAACCGGTGTGGTTAGTTAATAACACAACATATATACGCTTTTTGGGTGTAATCCTAGAAATTTACAAATTAAAACAAGTTACTCCATCTAAATCCATAGTACTCATTATTGTGGTCTCGAATAGATATACCAAGCCAAGTTCTAAAGTCTACAACATCACCGTCACACTATCTTGTTGAACATTACTGATTACTAAACATTTTTTATTATACTGTGGTTGAAGCAGTAGGCATTATGCTTTTTCTGGTATACATTTAAACTTACATTTTTTGCGTCTATTTAAGGATTGAAATAGGCATGCATTACTTTTTAAATCTTTTGATTTCAACGTTTATACTTACCAAAAATCTTTGACTCACAAACTTTATGTTTTGAACAACTTTTATGCATATTTTTTCTCTGGTTGAATTAGATGATTGGGCTTATTGATGTGCATGGGAGTCTAAATTTTCAAGATTTCATTCATGGATTTCTATTTACAAACAAATGATTAAATCTCGTTGTATTGCTTTCAAGCTTTTCATTGTGATGCAATTATGGGACAATTATGTTATTTCTTTTTTCAAGTAACATAACGAGATTACTTTTCAAATGACACATTTTTAGATGGTACGTTCTCTTGATCTTGTGTTGTTGTATTATTGATTACTTACACTCTATCGAGTCATATTTCCGTATGGCGACACTTTTTTGGGGTTTTAGATTGATATCAGACACTGTTTTTAGGAAACTAGGTTGCTTACTTTTACCTAGACTATAAAACCGTTTTCACAAACTTGCATAAAATCAAACATTTTTCAAAGTGCTTAACATATTTGATTAATGGTTACGTTAACTGTTACATTATGTGTTACATGACATACATATATATAATATATAATGCTTTGCATCCTTGTACGGTATATCGTTAACGTTTTAATTTATAATAAAATACCAGAAATTTCTTAAGACATTGTGAATGACAATGGTCTTATTTTACTTTTTTTTGACATTGTGATGTTAGCACAATGGTCTCACTTCGTTCTCAGACATTGTAAGTTAAACAATGGTCTCTAAGAATATTTTTTTTATAACTTTGTACAATATCGTATTACGCGAAAATCGTCACAATTTTATTTACATTGGGATTATGTATGAATCTAAGTATTACAAGTCTTGTATGGGCGGGACTTGTAATAGGAGGATTGATATGTTTAATTGCTATGTGATCGATCATAAGGCCTTTATCTTATTTACTTTTAACCGAGTTGTAATCATTAACTATCTTGAACTCTATGTTGATCTCGCCTGATTGTTTTATTCCCCGTCTTCGAAGACGAGTTTTAAACACTCGTCCCATACTCATTAGAGCACATGCAGCGTCATGTCATCCACCACCTTGAAGGTTATGTGAGTACGCGTATTGCATCGAAAATTATTAAGTAGGATGATTTATAATCTTTTTATTTGAAAGGATTGGGACGCCTTCTTCATTTAAATAAATAAATTTATATAAATCACCGAACCATAAGTTTATCATTTATTACTTACATAAATTTGGACGCTTCTTTATGTAAATAAGGAATTATAAATGAGTGGGCTTAATGATATCCAATATGACACGAGTACGAACTCGAACCCGATAATCACCGGAATCCGTTAAAAAGGTCTAGAAAGACAATCGTGTCTTACCACTCAACAAAAATCTCAAGGCCTAACTTGGAACTACCTTATCTCATTCTTAAGTTTATTTACTTTTGTTGTTACAATTCCTTTACAATAAATGAACAGTTTGTGGATCTTACGACTAGCTACAATCTTGTGTCTATATGGTTTTGATTCATCCTCGAACTAACGACATGAGTACAATATTCCACCACCTATTACATAGCTCTCCGCTGAGCTGGAACTCCCATTTGTTGAACTTTATACGAGGGATATTGTTCTCGAAATGTCCCCACTCTCTGAATCCTTCACCATTTGTTATTGTTTTTGTCGTTATGGTTGCTGTTTGTTGGTCCGGAGCCTTAGGTCCCACTTGTACAACTTTATCTAATAGGTAATGCTCCACCCCTTAAATCATATAAACACGTCGACATAACTTCAAGTAAACTTTCATTTCAGACCATTGGTACAACCATTTAAGTATTGATACATACTAGTACCGCCTAAGTAGGTTGAATTCTTAAAATCCAATTAGCTCGTCCTATATTTAATAATCGTACATTATCATAATATAAGAAATAGACTCCGTCTTGAACATTTAATACTTTATACAAACATACATCAAGGGACTACATTTCTTCTTGATGTTTTCACTAATTAGTTTTATATTTTTTATTCGCGATTATATTTAATCATATAACCTGTAATGATAACTTTTTTTTGAGATACACTATTCTAATGGATTAATTATCCTGGTCAAGCCGCCTAGCCAAATTTTTTTGTATATTGGTGTAGTGTCGAAACATTAATTTTGCAGTCTAAAGTTATCATCGGTGTCATTTTTAAAAAAACTGGTTATTAAATCTGAAATCTTTTCTTGATCACACAATAGGTTAACAAGAATCGAATCCCGGGACGGGTTTCCTTTAAGGGGTAGGTACTGTAACAACCGGCAGTTTTCAAAAAATTTTAAAATGACTATTTACCCTTTGACCTTTTCGGGTCGCATTGACTTTTTGAAACTTTGAATCTTATTGTCACATAAAAACGATTTACCGCAGTAAAACCGGTAATTTTTCGGAAACATAAATTTATTAATAAATTATTATTTATTATTACATTCTCTCATGTGCAAATGTTATTTTAACTTATTTTTGACTTGAAAAACGAGAAAGATATATGTTTGTTCTAAGTTGAAATTATAAAAAAACGACCCTCTAAATCACGTTTTCACACTCGGAATCTAAAGTAATCTTGATGTAATACGACATCCGGAAAATTTTTAGGTTTGCCCGCGGGACCCCGGAAAACGAGCCGAATATGACCTAAAATAGCTTGCAAAGTTTTGAATAACGCAAGCAGCGCGTGTGCCGTCCACAAAAAATAATTATTTTTATATTTTAATTATCTATCTTTTTATTAATTAAATAATTAATAAATATTTTATATTTTATTCAAATGTTTGTTTAAAAACGCGAATGTTCAAATTAAAGTTTTATTTTTACGGGCAAAAGCTTACACGGTGAATAACCCAAAATAACAATAATACATTAAATAAATTATAATAAAAACATATATAATATAGTATGTAAATACTCAGTTTTATGGGGAAAATTTTTGGAGCGCATCGACGCGAGTTTCGAGTTTTGAATCGACGTTAGCTAGTACAAACGGAGTCCGAAACGTATATTAACAAAAATTACACTATTGGTCCCTGTGGTAATATTTATAACAATTAACCCTCAACTATTCTAGACTTGCCACTTTGATTTTATAACTTTCTAGTATATATACTAAATTATTAGGGTTACTTCATTTATTTATAACAAACCCTAGCACACTTCACCTTCCCTTCTCTTGGCAGATCTGGCGTCGCCGCCGGCCACCACCGCCACGGCCGACACCACAACCCAACTACCGTCGTTGCCATCCCTGCCCACCTAGAGACGCCATCAACGGGAACAACATTGGTCACCCTTCAGCCCACCTTTGATTCTACAACACCTTAGTCGCCTCCTAGCGAGAGCACAACACAACATCATCACCACGTCGCCACACTCTGCCTACACCATCCCTACCTCGGCTTACATTTCCTCTCTTGCAACCACCACCCCGAGAACACCAACTCCATGTAACACCTACATTCATCTCGCACACCCTCACCTCCACACCGTCTGTAGACGCACCTTCATAGGGTTGCGCTTATGGTTTTGATAGAAGACACAATCACCTTGGGATTGCGTTTGGTTAATAATAGCACAATGGTGTGTTTGTTTAGCGTTGTATTAAACAGCTCAAAAGGGCGTTTGGTTTCGGGTTTAACAACCGTAGGGTGCGTTTGGTGGCTGTTTAACGGCATAGGGTGTGTTTGGTTGGCTGTGTACCACTATAGGATGTGTTTGGTTTTCGATTCAGCACCCAAAGGGTGCGTTTGGATATGGTGTTTAGCACCAACAGGGTGCGTTTGGTTGTTCTTAAGCACCAAAGGGTGCGTTTGGTTTAGCAGAAAGAACGCTATTAGGGCATGCATTTGGTTTAGCAGAAACTTGTAGGGATCGTTTAATGAATAACACGGTTGTATGATTCTTGTGATTGGGCTTAGTTTCTAGAGAGAGAAAAAATGAGAGGTTTTCTATGAGAGAGAAAGCAAGTGTGTTTAAATAGAATATGAATAATGAATAGCTTGCCTCTTCCAATTGTTTATTTGACTAGCTTGCTCTTACAATGTTGGAAGAGGATTATATAGTTTTTACATAAAAATACCGGGTATTGTACCCGGGCTTAAAACCGAATGAACATTCGATTAACTATAAAAACTATGAACTATATAACAATAAATATACGGGGTGGACGTGTCTTTTACTCATATCTTACAATATCCCCCTAAGGGTGGTCATCCCTTGAAAACACTAGACTAAGCTCTTTCATCTAGTTGTTATTGCCTTCTTGTGCGACTTGGAAGAAGAATTGATATCAGGGTTTGCGCGAAGCTTTGAAACCTTTATAGATCTTTCATAACTTCATAACATGTGTAGGTGTGTATGAGCATTCGGTTAATAACTTGACATTACTGGAACTGGGTATCTCCATATCAATCTACATCTTTAATGATCCGGTAATGATACTGTTAGCCAATAAAGAGAAAATTGATTGAAAAAAAAATAAGTTTCTTAGTGTTATTTTTGTAAATATTTTATAACACTTCAGTAGTTTTGATTGGTTGTCAAATGTTCAATAACCGTCAATTCTTATGCTTGGAACAGTTTGTTTATACGTCGAATTCGCACCATCGTTTTCTTTCCAGTTGTCCCAAGTTAGATTCTGGTTGAATCGACAAGTCAACTACCTAGAGCTGTTTGATGTTAGGTCTCTAAGCAGGATTTCATCTTCTTAGTGAATACCTTCGTATCACTCGGATGTTCCTGGCAATTATCACAAGGATAATGCGTAGAATCTTAAGATATAACCTTGTTTCCACAGGTGTTGTGAAAGACAAGAATATTGGAAATGTGTCCTAACGAAGATGATTAATTGATGATCTCTGGGGCTCTAGCAATCGAAATGTGCGCTTTGATTTTAGTGATCGGAAGGTTGGAGCTGATGCACCACCTTTTCAATACGACTTAATAGAAGTGAGTGACGTCAGTAGATTACAAGTTTTTAGTCTCGTGAACTTGTGACATGTCTCTTTTTAAAAGAAACTCGAATGGGATGGGAAAGGTTGTGACATTGATTCACTGTTCCATGATGTCGTTTTTTAATGTCAGCAATCAACTTGTGATTCTGACAGCATATGTATTGACCCGGTTTCTGCCTTAAGTGTATGGAGGGCTTCTTTCTTTACACCCTTATATGTACAATTATTTTCACTCCTCACCGATTCAGTGTCTTACCGTAGACTTTCATGACTAGCACCTTGTTGGGTATATTTCCTTCCTTCACTGATGTACTAGCATTCAATCTCAGTCGGCACTATTCCCTTGTTCTCACATTTACTCCTTTTAATCATACCTATGGGACTTCTGTATAAACTAGTGGATTGTCTCTGGGTTAGATACCCTCCGGGTTTGGCAGGATTCATAGGAACGAGTTACCTAAACCACTTACACATCCTATAACTTCAATAAAAGTGTTAAAATACTTGGTCAGTCTTTTGGTACAGTTTCTCCTTGTCATAAATTCACATGTTGAAAAATCATAGGTACTTATTGATATAAATATCAATGTGTTTAGTACCCGTTGTTTTTTGCATTTAAAAAAAAGCTCCCTCTCCTCAACATGTGCATCGGTATGTATTCGAAAAATGTTGAGCACTGTCGGGGTAGAGCATACCACCTTGAGAACCTTAAGTTGTATGATCATATTTTAGTTTACAAGCTGTGTATGGTAACATATTAACTGTACTCCCCATCAATCGTTGAAGGGTATGTGTTAGTGTAGTTACTGAATAATTTTGAAAGGTTTTTTTTTTCGTTAAACTCAAAAACCTGGTTTTTTTTAAGGTTTAATGAAAACCTCATGGAAAGTTTCTTACAATGACACATTACATCAAATTCTACTATTGCATGTCAAGATGTATGTTGCATTACCGATGATATTGATCTTTATAATTCACTCTCTCTTGATTAGTTTGGTAGACCAATATCTTAGTCTTCCACTAATTGATGCATTGAGATTTACTGATCTTTTAACTTTCTCTCCAAATATCTCGAGACCTGTAGGTTTTTGCAGTCGGAATGGTGTGGTGGTGGAAATCCAAGTGTGAGGTTGTATCTGTTTAATCTCTGTTACGCTAGAAGGAACATAAGTTGATTGCGTGAGAGCTTGAAGATTTTGGTTTCCTTAGCTTCTCTTGTCTCTCAAGACCCGGTTACTCTTTCCAATCGGCACCCAGAACATTAAATATTGAACAACACTCTCCCTCAATCGATGGACCCGTTTTCTATTGAAAGAGCTTGTAGTCATTGTTTGTGTGTCAAATGTCCGGAGTTGATTTGCTAACAACACTTTTACCACCGTGGTAACACAAATAATTTGATGATATCAATTAAAGAAAAATTATTTGGTTATCAAAAGGAAGTACTTCTCTTCGAATTAAGAAAAAAATGCATTGAACGTACATTAATCCCCATTATTGCATGGATCATATAAGTTAATCCATGCCTTAGTAAAATTAATTAACCGTTGTTAGGAAACAGTTGTCTTTCAGACGACAATCTTTCCTTCAATATGTGAACCGGGTTGCATTTTTGAAGTAATTGCAATACCATTTTGTAATTCCCATAATGACTTAAAATATTTACTTAGTCACTCTTGTTTTATGTAATTATGTACAAAGGATACACGAAGGCACTTCGTTTATTCATCTTCTCCTTTTTGAAGGCGTTTGAGAGTTTCTGGGGTCAAACTCTTCATGCCTAGGCGTGGAAGAAGAAATTAGAACCATTCTACTTGGTAATGCTTTTGTGAGTATTGTAAGCAATGTTAATTGTTCGTTTCCACGAAGTAGGAGTTAAACCACTCTATTTTCCACTTGACTCTCGGATGAATAATTGGTGACGTATGTTAACAACACACTTTTTGTGATTTTGCAAGAGTTTAAAACATTTGTTTCACGTTTTGCACACAAGATTAAGAATTCGATTAAATTACAACCAGATTAGAGCTAATGCTAGAAATTCAACACGATTCACTTTTGTCCATTCTGTATTATTTGTCCTGGTTGGTCTTCTACTTTCTCTCTTATTCTACTCTTAGCAGGCTGAATCCTATTTTTCTTTGTATTGCTTCTAGGCTTTGATCCGCTTTGCTTTAGTGGAAGAATGTTTACTCCTGTAGAATGATTAACATGGACATTAGTTGTTGAAACCTTTATGGTAACTTTGTTGTTTCTGTGTGTGTCTAGATGAAGTTCCTGGTTTTATCATTAAAAGTTCACTTGCCTTTTTCTTAGTTCCAAAGGGGTTTAGGGAGCCTTTGTTTTCTCTTTCATTGAAACTTTTTTGGGCAAGTGCCAATCACATATTCTAGCAATTCCTAAGATGCTTTAGTGTATTTGACAGCATAGTTAAGTGCATTATCCAGTGGTTTTAACTACTTAGATTCCTCTTACCAATCTCCCTAAATGGTTTCTACTCTCTCATTAAGATGGTTGATATAGGTTAAATGTAGTCTAATATTGTTCTTAAGGGGATGCGGATGGTGGTTACATTTTTTTCTTCAATTGGGCATACTTTGTCAGGCGCAAAATGGGCCAAAATATGAAACTTAGCCCAAACCGCCGCCAGGCAGAATGCCAACTCGCCGTTAGGAGAATCGAGCAAACCGCCGCGAGGAAGGCACTAAACAGCCATGAATTACATTTGAAAAGGGGCGGGTTGAATATTTTAATAAATAAAAATATTCGACCAAACCGCCGAGAGATGGCGGTTTACCTGTTGGAATAAAATAATAGAAAATTATGGCAACCCGCTGTTATTCAACCCGCTGTTAGTCAACCCACCGTTAGGCAACTCGCTGTTAATCAACCCGCTGTTAGTCAACCCGCCGTTAGGCAACTCGCTGTGAATCAACCCGCCGTTAGGCAACTCGCTGTTATCAACCCGCCGTTAGGCAACTCGCTGTTAATCAACCCGCCATATGAACCAGCGGGTTGAGTATGTTATTAAAAAATAATAAAATAACCAACTCGCCACCTAGAAACATACGCAACTCGCCATTCGGACATAATTCTTAAAATTCAAACCATGCACCTCCTTTGTCAAACCTAATCACCCGACTATCCTACGCATAAGACACACATTACACCCGGCTTTTTCTTTCTACAAGTCAACCCGCCATTAAGAATCATGGGCGAATCATTCATTTTTGTTTGAGATATAAATCCACACATCAAAACTTATTAATATATACCTTATGAACAATTCCCAGTAACTAAGTTACATCTTACAACACTACATTGGCATTTACATCTAGAACGACCCTAGATCTATTTTTCCTACATTTTTAATGTGTTTCCATTCGATTCCATTGATATACACATAGAATACATGATATAGATTAAGGTTCGATAATTACCTTTGCAAGAAACACTGGAAATCGACGATTTGAGGCTTAGTTCTTGGCGGCGAGTTGCGAGTGTGTGTGTGTGTGATTTATCTTTGACCGGTTTTCGAAAGGTTTGACCAAATGGCAACTCGCCGCCACTTTTATACTCCTAAGTTAGAAAGTTGGCAGATTTAGTCCCTTAGGATTCCATCTTCTTTTATTTTTTGTTTTAAGTATTTCTAAGGCTTTTCTGAGATTAGGCAATTGGCCAACTTAGTCCCTATTGGTTAATAAGGCTAGGAATGCTTTTTAAACCCTAATCATTACAACACTAGATAACTTTGGACCTTTGAGTTAAAATTAATTAACTCCCCTTCAAATATTAACCCATTAGAATACAACAAACATCTTAGAATTATACTTACATAACATCCATCAGTCTTTTAGAACCCCTTAGATTTTTCCCATTTACTCTCCCCCTCAAACAACGACCCGTTTTCTATTGAAAGAGTTGTAGTCGTTGAGTGAGAGGAAAATTGTCCGGATTGATTTTCAAACAACACTTTTACCACTGTGGTTAACACAAATAACTTTGAAGAATCAATTAATAAAAATTATTTGGTTATCAAACAGGAAGACTTCTCTTTCGAATTAAGAAAAATGCACTGAAACGTACATTAATCCCAAATTGCATAGATATAAAGTAATCCATGCCCGAGTAAAACTAATTACCCGTTGTTAGGAACAGTTGTCTTTCAGACGATAATCTTTCCTTCAAATGAGAACCGGGTTGCAATTTGAAGTAATTGCAAACCATTTTGTAATTCCAAATGACTTCAAATATTTACTAAGTCTATTTTATGTACTTATGTACAAAGGATACAAGAGGACATTTCATTTACTCATCCTCTCCTTCTTGAAGGCGTTTAAGGGTTTCAGGGGTTAAACTCTTCATCCCAAGTCGTGGGAGTAGAAATTCGAAACGCTCTCTTGGTAAAGCTTTTGTGAGGATATCTGCCAGTTGATAGTTTGTTTCCATAAAGTAGAGTTCAACCACTCCATTTTCCACTTGCTCTCGAATGAAATGGTGTCGTATGTCGATGTGCTTAGATCGTGAGTGCTGGACATTGTTGCAGCTTAAAGCAATGGCACTTTTGTTATCACAGTACAGAGGAATCTTATTGAACAGAAAGCCGTAGTCTTTTAGCTGAGATCTCATCCAAAGGATTTGAGCACAGCATCCAGACATTGCAATGTATTCCGCCTCTGTTGTTGAGATGGCCGTGCTTCTTTGCTTCTTTGATGACCAGCTAACCAATCTATCTCCAAGAAACTGAGCACTTCCCGACGTACTTCTTCTCGAATCCTGACATCCCGCATGATCCGCATCTGCATAAGCTGTTAGTGACATAGCATTGTCCTTCGGATACCAAAGACCCATGTTAATGGTTCCTTTTAGGTACCGAAAGATACGTTTGATTGCTTCAAGGTGCTTTTTGGTAGGCTTAGCCTGATATCTAGCACACATGCACACAGCGAATACAAGGTCTGGTCTACTGGCTGTAAGGTACATTAGGGAGCCAACCATTCCTCTAAATCAAGTTTGGTCAACTAGAATCCCCATGAGATCCTCGTCTAGTTTCAATCGATCCACCATTGGTGTATCGACAGGGTCAGAGAGATCCATTCCATATTTCTTTAAGGTTTCGAGAGCATATTTTGCTTGGTTAATAAAGATGCCTTTGGGACTTTGAGAAACTTGTAGTCCTAAGAAAAATGACATTTGTCCCATCATTGACATCTGAAATTTGGAGCTCATTTCTTTGGAAAATATGTGACACGCATTATGATCTGTTGAGGCAAAAATGATGTCATCTACGTATATTTGAACAAGTAGAATATGTTTGCCTGATTTGCGTGTGAATAACGTTGGATCCACGGCACCCTTGAAGAAATTGTTGGCCAAAAGGAACTTTGATAGTGTGTCATACCACGCCCTTGGTGCCTGCTTTAGCCCATAAAGAGCCTTCTTCAGACGATAAACGTGCGTAGGATTATCTTGGTCTTCAAATCCTTCAGGCTGACTGACAAAGACTTCTTCTTGAAGATCACCATTCAGAAAAGCAGTTTTGACATCCATCTGGTAGATGATCATATTCTTGGTTGCAGCATTGGCAATGAATATTCTGATGGCCTCTATCCGTGCAACTGGAGCAAACGATTCTTCAAAATCAATACCTTCCTCCTGACGATATCCCTTTGCAACTAACTGAGCTTTGTTTTTCAGTACATCACCATATTCATCAAGCTTCACTTTGTAGATCCACTTGAGAGCGATAACCATAACATAGATTGGGTGAGGTACTAATTCCCATACTTCAAGTTGATCAAATTCGTGAATTTCATCTTGCATGGCTTGAACTTCATAAAGAGGGACGTTGTGAACTCCTGCAAAGTGTTCTTTATATGTTTGAAAAATGGAATAACTTCAGTGAGGTAAAATATTTTTGTTTGCTCAAAACCCTCTTCCCCTCTGTAACACCTGTTGGGGTGATTCACTTTGCAAAAGTTTTGTCAAATTCCCGTAAAAAAAGATGTGTGAGTTACATAAAGATTTAATCTTCACTTGACTTTAAGTTGGGAAGAAATCTGGGGACAACCTTGAACAGGAGTAATGGGTGAATACACTGTCAATGCTAAAGTGGTTTTGGAACTGAGGTCCTCAACCTTTTTCTGGTCATTTTCCATCTATGGCCAAAATAACTGTTTTGGGGTCAGATTCTATGTGGATGTCAAAGGTTGCAAGAAGTTTTTCTCCTTGAGTAATCTTGTGGGCAATCCTAACTTAATTTTTCCACACATAGAGGGCTTTTCATATTCACCATCATTCTTTACCTAGTTTATCTCAGCCAATCACGAGTGTCCTCTGAGACATGCACAACAGGACGTGCATGATTGGACTATTTACAAATACATGACCAATTATTAGAGGGCTGGTGAACTTGCTCGCACAGAGTAATATATAAGGATTTTTGTAGCCTATCGACCTTGATGCTTTTCATCATAAAATGATTGGTTTACTAACATAGTAACCGTTAGAACAGACTGATGCATGTTGTATAATCTATCTTCAACTCTTTTCTTTTAGCCTTTTTATTTCTAAAAACTCTCAGGAATTTTATATTCTTTTGTTTAAAATCCTTTTCAAAATGATTAGCTTCTTCCTCCACACAATCTTAAGATGGTAAGGGTAGAACGAAGTTGCAAATATCATGAATGAAGTTCCCGCTATTAAAGAAGTTTTCTTTTCGATTTCGTCAGAGTTAAATATTCTCATTTGTTTCATCAATCTTTCGTTCTTTATCAGCTAATTCAAACTTAGCCCGTTGTTCATACACCCCGACCAGTTCCTTATATCTCGCAAGTTCAGAAGTCACTAAGTCATTAACTACTTTATCCTGCTTATTTACTGACATACTTTGGACACCCTGTTCATGCATTTCATCGAGAATTGACATCAATGCATCATTTCCGTACGAAATACAATACTTAGTACAACAAGTTCTTCGTTTCATACCAATACTGATCATACGGAATAATATTACTATCACTCTTATAGTCAGCATCAGAATCAACAACGTAGTTGTGTTGTACATCGCTTTGCATCTCGTGTACTTCATGATACATATCTTCACAATCTGAATAGTATTCACGATCTTGTACCTCAGATGGATTATTCGAGTCATAAGATGGCCCGGCTTCTTCAGATGTAAGATTTGCCATGAACATGGTCTGTGTAGTGGGAGCCTCGTCAACATCAGATTCGAATGCATCGCATTAATCAGCTTCAAAGACATGGTCTACATTGAGTGCCAAATCATCTACATCGTCATCAAAATTGGTGACCTGTTCTCCTGCAAGAAACAACAACTGCTCTTCATCCAGTACAACACCATTCTCATGAGCATTCATAAGCAGCATCTTGTCTTTAAAGTAGTCTGAATCCAGTGTATGCTTAGGTTTGGACATCTCCTGCTATGTCCCGATCCTTGCATTGTAGCACATAATGGGTTTAGCTTGACCAGGATTTATGTTTCCAACTCTGTTCTGACCTCCCACATTCCCAGTTCCAACAACTCCTCTTGCATTATCTACCTCGAACATCCTGAACAACAACTTTGTCATCTTGAACTGTAGCATTGTTCCTTGCATTTGAGGAAGTTCTGAGTTGATTGTTCGTTTGAATGAAGAATGTGTTTAAATGATTGGATGAGAGGGCAAGTGTGTTGTTAGGCTTTCAACAAGATATCTGTAGAAGTGCTTTCCTGTGTCCATTAGAAAGTTTATCAACAATGATGGTTGAATTTGAGGATCGTGGAGAATTATATGATTGTGTAGATACTTCGATTTGATCATTAGACACTAGTGCCAAGGGGCCATAGAAGTTTTAATGAACCTTGTCCCTCATCATTCTGTTCTTAATTGCGAATGAACCTCCAAGTTGCTTCCAAGTTAGGCAAATACAACTGATCAAAGTTAGACTCTTTCAACCTCTAATAAGAGTTTGACTTTTATAATGAATCTACTCCATTCAGGTAACATGTTGTTTACAAACTTAGAGTTAAGCTGCATTCTGGGCATGGTCATCTTAATGTTTCTCATATCGTTAATGAGCTTTGTAAACCTGACATAGTCTACATGAATGGTTTCTCCTTTGATTTGGCAGAAGTGTTCAAATTCATCATATAATTGAGATTCCCGGTCATCCTTTGTCAACTCAGAACCTTCCAGAATCATCTTTACATTATCCCAAATATCTTTGGCGTCAGTATAGTGGTTGATGAGAGAGTAAATGCATTAGGGATACCTTGAAGTAAGATAAAATGTAGCATGAATGTCAGCTATTATACCTGTCCTTTTGTTTCAACTGAAAGTCTGGCAAGACTCTAGCCCGTACTGGAACCTAGATGAAGTCACCCTCACCTCTTCATAAGGGTATCTCTCAATGTTTCCCTATTGAAATGGTACCTTCATAATTGATTTCATTATGATTCCTCTCCATTATCTTTTCCCAGACAATACAGACGAATCCGTTGTTGCCATGATTCAAAGTCTGTTCTATCAAGCATTGGTGGGCGGGTATCGGAACCGGCATACTGGATATCTTCTGACATATTAGACATCTTGATTTATAGTTTACGAGATTTTACAAGTCTAAGATTTAAACCGATAAATAATTTAACGGGATTTTACAAAATTACTAGAAAACCGTAAATGAATGATCGTTTGATGTTAATGTTTGATTGTTGATTGATTTATCGGTTAAGTCCTTGTTTATGGTTTATTATAATGTTTAGATTAGGTTTAACGTTTGTCGATTTAAAGTTCAAAGTCCAATTTGCCTAAAGTGAATATTTTCCTTTAATATATAAGCAAACCGCCACCCTTAATGTACTCAAACCGTCGCCAAACACCTAAGCAACCCGCCACTGAAAATGACCAAACCGCCGTGTATTAACAAATCAAACCGCCACTAACAATATAAACCAAACCGCCGTGAATTTGAGCAAATCGCTGCCTAGTGTGGCAACTCGCCGTGAGGTTTAGCAAACCGCCTTGAGTAACTCGCCGTGTATTATGTCAGGTAAACCGCCGCGAACTTTGTCCAACACGCCGCTAACACAAAACTAACCCGCTGTGTTACCTTAGTAAACACCCCGGCCTAAGAGAAACTCAAACCGCCGTGTAATTTTATAATCAACCCGCCTTGGATATCAAATTTTGGCCATGGTAACGATTCATTTTGCTTAATAAAATAATCAACTCGCCGTCTAACCTGTCAAACCTCCATCACAGAGTAGCAAACCGCCGTGAACTAAAGCAAATCGCCACCAATATAATAATCAAATCGCCTTTGACTTTTTCCTAAAATTCTGGATCTTGTCCCTACCTTTTGTCAAACCGCCGGCTAGAAAAAGATATTTTAACCAACTCTCCACGAAGAACACTTGGACGAATTAAGCAAAATCAAGCCATATTATCTTTTTAACCACGAATCAAAGCTCTAACATGCAATACTAAGATGGTGTATGAAGACTAACCTTCCAATAACATGTATTTCTTCGTGGATCATAAAAAACAAAGCAACCTTCCACGAAGAACACCAAACTTAATAACCTTATAAAACGAACTAGGAGCTTGTGTAACACTTTAAGTGGTAACAATCTAACCTGTTTTGTAGATAGAACAAGTAAAGAACAAGTTTAACAAACAAACAAACTCAAAAATAAATATGAGCCGTGGGCTTTTTCTTCAAAAATAAGCCACGAATTTGAGCTTGTATTAACCACACGAATCAATCACGAATCCAACCAGCTCTGATACCAATTGTAGGATCGTTTAATTCATAACACGGGTGATGATTCTTGTGATTGGGCTAGTTTCTAGAGAGAGAAACACATGAGAGGTTTTCTAGAGAGAGAAACAAGTGTGTTTAAATGGAAAATGAATAATGACTAGCTTGCCTCTTCCAAAGTTGGAAGAGGCTTATATAGTTTTTACAAAATACTGGGTTAAGAATTACCCTACTAAAAACCTGAAAGACATACGATTAACTATTAAACTACGAACTATTATAAACAAAAAATATAATGGGTGACCGAGTCTTTTACTCATATCTAACAGAAACACTAGTGGTGCTTTTGTGTTGGCTGTTGTAACAGCCAAAAGGGTGTGTTTTAGATATCAGGAAACCGTAAGTGTGGTGTTTGGTGAGCCCTGAAACTAAGTTGTTATTAGGGTGATCAGGAAACAACTTAAGGGTGTGTTTGGGTTGAGCAGGAAACCGTAAGGCATGTTTGGGTGAGCAGAAACACCGTAAGTTTGTGTTTGTGAGGAGCAGTGAAATCGAAAGATGGGTTTGTTGGATTTATGCGAAACAGCCTCTAAGGCTTTTGATTTATAAAAAACTACCTAATAAATTAAATGCAAGTTTTTGTAAAATATAAAAACCTGATTAAATTGTGGTTAATGTTAAATAAATGAGTTATATACTATTTCGTTTTTGTGTTTTTATAATCTTAAAGGTGTGTTTAGTTTACTTACTTTGTCATTGTCGTTTTTAGTTTAGATATATATTGAAACAAGGGGGTATGCAATACGGTATTGATTTTAAAAGTGAAAACATTGGATTTGTAAAAAATGGGAAAACTGTCTTATAACAAAAGTCCTGCCCGAATTTCTATAAGTTTCTTTACTTAATAATTTGCACTATAATTTCTATTACCTTAAAGACCCGATAAAAGGACAAGGTTATATAAGTCTTAAGAATTATTAAATTGTAATTATGCAATAACCCGGTAGATAAACGGAAACTATACTTTTACAAATGGGACAACTATTTTAGCTACGACCCGTCAATAAGACGAAAGATTAATTTATAAAATATTATTTTATAAATTCCCGACTAGAAGGTAAAATCATAACTCTTGTAAAAGCTTTACAAACATTGTTTACTTAATTCGTAACTTTAAGACGTGTGTCTACTTTTATGCAAGGACCTTTTATTAATTAAATTGGTGTCGAAATATTTTGTTTAAATTCTTTTTCTCACATTTCTTATATAATACTTGCAAGGTGTTATATACCTCGATTACTTATTTGATTGGTTTTCTTTGTTATATAATTTACGGTATGAATTATATACTCGGTTATTTTTCATATGTAATATATACGGAATATATTACATACTTTGTGTTTACTTTTTGATTTATTTTATTTAACCAACCACCAAACTATTACAACTTGAGATCTAATCTTTTATCAATGTGTTGCGTTGATGTAACTATCCATCGGAAAACCCAAATGCATTATCCTAAGCTAGTGGGTCATAGCCGTTAAGATAAACTGCAACTCCTTGGTCGAGCCATTCCAGTTTCCGTTCATGTTATGCTAATCATGTTCCTTTCCTGCCAATCCCGTTACTTTCTACTCGAGGTGGAGTGTTATAGCCCTACTTTTACTTGTTTTACATTGCTTTACAAATCTCGGGGGAGAATACATGCTCATTACAACTTGTTTACATACTCATACTTATACTCATTTACAAACTCGGTTACTTGATTGATATCAACACTCTTTCTACTTATAGATTTAAGTATTTAAAGCTGTTTATGAATACAATGGTTATTTCTTTCATGGAAACAAGTGTTTTTTCAGTTACCATCTCCTGTTTACGTATTGCCTAAGTAGCGATTAGACCACTCTCTTGCTCGAACTATCATGAACCGTCAATTGCTTGGCCGACTGTACTGGTTAAGTAAGCGTGAATGTTATAAATAGATCTATTGGGACTAATTATCTCTATCCGGGTGAGTAGCGCTCACTACCTACGGGGCTCCCATAATTAAAAAAAAAAAAACTTATATTTACCATGACAAATCTCCATTAGGGTCCTTGGTCAGACACCGTTAGGCATAATACACTTGCATATTATAACTACACAAATAAGATTCGGTGCCCATGACTAGCGCAACAGTAGATACATTTTATGTGATATTGTATCTGTTATAGTAGTCACATACATTTTGGAAATCTTGTGGTCCACATTACTTTGTTGAACATTACTGATTACTAAACATTTTTCATTATATTGAGTGAAGCCGTATGCACTAAAAATACTTTTTTCGGTCTACATTAACACTTACATTTTTTGGCGACTATTATAAAAGGTAAAAAATTTTTAATTGAAATTGGTCCATGCAATACTTTATAAATCTTTGAATTAATGTTTATACTTACAAAAATCTATGAACTCCAGGCAACTTATGTTTGACACTTTTAAGCATGTTTTTTTCTTAGTGAATTAGAACTTGCTTACTTGATGTGCATAGGAGTATAAATGACCAAATTTCATTCAATGGGATTTCTACTTACATACAAATGATCAAATCTCGTTGTATTGCTTTCAAGCTTTTCACTGTGATGCAATTATGGGACAAATGTTATATCAATTTCAAGATTGTGCTGTTGTATTATGAAGTAACACTCCCAAACATATTTCCGTTGCGACGCAATTTTGGGGGAGTTACATTAAAGGATTTGAAGTAATACAAAGAAAAAGATGGTTTTGGTTTCTTGTAATTTTGCTTGTTTGGTTTTAATGGTTGGGAAGCAAATGAATGTTGGTAAATTGAGATAAAGAAAGTGAAAAAATGATATTATAGCCTCTACATAACCTAAATATGTAACAAAAGACTTGATGGTGTATTTTAAGAGAGGATTGGTGAAAAAGTATGAGAGAGAATGTATGAAATGCACTGGCAAGAATGAATTGATGATGTCTAAATTTAAGTCTCCTTATGTAGGCATAAAATATAAATGCTTAAATAAATAATTGCTATCAAGTAAGAAGTATCTATATAAAGTTAGTGGTTTTATAATATTTATAAAATAAATAATAAAAGATAGGGCAACTTTGTAATTTTACAATATGTGAATGAGGGTATTTCAGTCATTTATACAGTCAAACAAATCAAATTGACGGAGTTAACAGAATTGGACTGAAAGTGAAACGAAACCATGTGTTTTGGACTAAAACCAAAACTTTTTTGAATTTTGAACTAAAAGTGAAATACACACCAAACACAATAGACCAATAAATAGTACTAACTCTTTTTCTAATGTAAAAGAGTTATCATTTTTAAGTACGAAACTAATATTAAAACAATAAACAACCAATGAGGCGCAAGATAATACTATAATGTGATTAGCGAAAATAACATTATACGTACAAATTTTTAAACAACTTCTGTTTAATGGTTTTTAATTTGACATGCGGATAAACGTTTTATGCAAAACAAATTGTTGTTATTCTTTATATTTTACTAGACATACGTTTAATTTACACAAGTAATTAACTAAATAAGACTTGCTATTTTCTCTTTTATGAAAGATTGATCTTGCATTTTGGGTTAATATACACGATGTTTACTGAGTTTATAAAAGAAGGCATATATGGTAACGAAGTATTATTTTTGTTCATTCGGGTTACTTAACTTTATGTATATAAACATCACTGATATTGTAAAAACACGACATTTACGTTACAAAACATCAAAATTAGTATATAAGTTTAAAGAGAGTATAATTGTATAATGTTTAAAAAGATTAATACTAACGATTAACAAAATAAAAAAATAAAGAAATAAAAAACAGTGATTAACAATTTGTGTTAGGTGGTAAAAATGTAAAATCGTTAGCATATGTAACATTTGCCCTTTTGTGTTCTGAAAAATTCTTTATAATCTTTGACTATTTGACTTTTGTTCGTTTATTCATTTTATACCGTGTTTGACGGGGTGTGATTTATATGAGAATCTGGGATTAGAGTATATGTGAATTGTGGTTTATGGTAATTAATAATCCACCGCCACCCCCTCCCCCCCCCTTTGAAAGGTATTATTGTTGTTATTTGCATTCCGAATGGGTTGACCCTTGAAATTTTAGAATGACGAAAAAACCGAGTCTGACACGACCATATAATGGTCCCAATTTGAGTTTTGTAAGGGTTTAAAGTGAAAATATGGTCCATGGAATACTCTAGGTTAATGGAAAAGTATTTTTAAAGTAAATAAATATGCAAATGAACTTTGGGGTAAATATTACGGTGTGAGTTACTAGCTTAAGTGAATTTCGACACGAAAAGAAAGGCCCGAGACCACTTAGGATCACTTGGCCGGTTATGGGAAGTGTAGGGAACAAAATGGCTTAATTTTAGCTAATATGTCCCAAGGTGTGTACACTTATATTCCTTTTCACCTAATTTCAAATCATTCTTATCATTTAAAAAAAATCAAAAACAAACACACTTGTGTGTGTGTATATTCGGCCGAACTCAACACAAACAAGAAACACATAGATTTTTGAAGATTGATCAAGAAAACATGAAGACATAAATATTTAGGGTTGATTCTAGTGTTTGGTTTCATTAGAACAACGTTTGTGTTGTCCGGTTATGTGCGAAATCTACAAATATTAAAGATATTCAATGTAGTTTTTCAAATTTAAATTTCCGTTTGTCCTTTTTGTTTATTTTAATGTATAGATGTAAGTTGTAACAAGTTGATCTTATTGTGAAAATCGATTTTGAAACGAAATGGATGATTAGGGTTGTTTGGTCCGTGTGTATAAAAAGAGAAAAAGTGATTTTGTAGTTTTGATGTTGTGGCCTGATGGTTTATAATAAATGATGCAAAATACTTAAATTGATAAGTAGCTTGTGTAGCTTATTCGGGCTTATTTTAAGCTATTTCTTGGCTTATTTTGGCTTATATGCCACGTGTGGTTTCTCACAATTACTAGGGAAGTGATTTTGATTATTTTTATGTTATGGCGTATGTTGTGGACTATTTTTGAGGCTTATGGTAGTAACCAAATGCGATAAGTAGCTTTATAGCTTATTTTCAAGCTTAATATACGTAGTATAGAGGTAATGGACTCACGGCCTCAATAAGTCATATAAGCCCATGGCTTAATGGAGGTGGGCTTATGAGGTCCGAGATTATTGCCTACTAATAAGTATGACTAATATATTTGTTGGTCCATGGTTTATGGGACTTGGATCGTATATTGGACTTATAAATACTATAACCGGACCCTGTTGGCCTTAAAGCCAATAAGCATAATTAGTCATTTAAAGAGTTTTTTGAGGACTTTTTGAAAGCAAATGTATTTACGAAGTATAATTGAATGATATTTTGGCGGAAAAGTGTTAAAGATAGAGATTTTGGAATTTTGTCCGAAAAGTGTGATCGAATTTGGAAGAATTGTTGAAAATAAGGTTGAAACCCTTGGAAAACTTGTATAAACGTACTGTCTTGTCTAAAATTAGTAAAATATTTATACTAGAAATTATCTTAAAAACATTATTTTTGATTATTTAATAAATTAAAATAATATTTAATTATTTATTTATTTCACTAAAAACTAAAAAATAATTTTTTCTCGAAACATCTCTAAGTGTTTATTATAAAGTAAAACGTTCATTTTCAACCGTATTATGCTTATATTGAATGTGGTAAGGTGTACCGAATGGACTTGTCGAGATATATTTATAATTATAATTATAAATATTTATTATATTTACTTACTATTACGCTAAATAGTAATAAGTATATTATCTGGAATAGATTGATAGATTATGGAGTTTAAGTCCCAACCATCACCCACAAAAAAACTGTTTCTAAATTATACAACGTGTATAAACTCTATGCATCAAACGTAAAGATTGTTTTAGAATTGGATGATTAAATTGGGACAGTCGGTTTTTGATCGTTTTTGCTTCTTTTTGTCTTTCCAATCCTTTCCTGCACAATTGAACACAAAAGCACACATTTTCTATTCTTTTGGCATTTTATTGGCTTTTATTTGGCAAAATCCCGGGTAATTTAATATACAATTTAGCAAATATCAACAAGTTATGTACTTATGACTGCTATATGAATATTATGTGATGAATGATTATTTGGATCGAAAGGGTACGCCTATCCCATTATTTGTATGATTGTTTGGATCGAAGGGGTACGCCTACCCAGTATTTGTGTGATTATTGGAGCGGATGGGTACGCCTACCCAGGTTTGTGTGTGGTCCTGCCCTAATTTTAGTGCTCCAGCTGGTAGGCCCTTTAGGTGCGTAAGTGACATATGGTTATTGATTAGCGGTGATGCTAAGGTTGTTTGCATATATTCACTGTCATATAGCACTATTGTCCACTGTTGAGATTTTGGCACAACTTTTGGGTTTAAGGTCAAAACTACGAGCTCACCAACATTATTGTTGACGTTTTCGAGTATCATTTTCAGGTGAAGTGAAAGAAGAGTAGTTTGGTGATTGATAGCAGACTTAGAAGTATCCCGTGTAGAATTTCGTTTGAAGTCTTGCTTGCTTGTTGTTTGATTCTAGTAATTGGATGAATTGGATTAAGTTTGGATTATGGTCCCCTGTTCGGGCATATGAATAATTGTAAAAGATTGTGGATTTTAGTTGCGATTTGGGACATCACTTGAGTTTGTTCAAGGTTGATGGTTTTCACAACACTTGGAGTTTATGCAATGTAGTTTTCTCTATTTTGTATCTTGTGTTATGATTGGTCATTATGTTGCATTCCTGAGTTTTCGCCATTGTCGGGGTGTGACATTTACCAACTCGTTTACGTGATTGATTTCATACTTGTTTTACGCATGGATACAAGTACTTTAAGCTTTTACGAATATATTAGTTGCTTTTACTATAGACACAAGTGCTTTAAACTTTTACGTATTGCCTAATTTTCCTTATTGCCACGTAGTACACACTATCATGAACCGTTAGTTACTTTATGTAAGCACAAATGTTGTGAATAGATCTATTAGGGTTGACACCCTTGTCCGTGTTCTGGCTTAGTACATGGCCAGCGGGCGCATTGTCATTTGAGGTAGTACTTGGGTGTTTTGGCAAAACATCGGATTTCAAGATGAATCTAAAAGAGTGGGAATTACACAACATGTTAAGGCTCCGATGTCATGAGCTTAGGGCAATAGTAATACTTTTTTTGTGATATTGTATGCGTTACAATAGTCCCACACACTCGGAAATGTTATGGTTCATACTACTTTTATTGAACGTCAGTGATTACTAAATACTTTTCATGATATTGTTAGTGAAACATTAGTCACTAAACTCTTTTGGTCATCGTAAATACTTTACTTAAACCTATGAACTCACCAACTTTATGTTGACATTTTAACATGTTTTTATCAGGTCCTTAATTTCATGGATAGCATTTGAAGTTGCATCCCAGGAGTCTTTTTCCTGCATTACTTTGATCATTGGTCTATCTTTCGAATAATTTATTACTTTGTGTTGAATCTATTAAATGTACTTGATTGAAAACTCAGTTTATTTTAATGTAACAAATGATTAACTTTTTAAAAATGTCCATTTAGTGCTCGTTCTCTCGTACGTTGTGTTGTGTATATTATGAAGTCACTTCCGAAGTTACCTATTCCGCTACGACACATTTTGGGGGTGTGACAAATTGGTATTCAGAGCCAAGGTTATAAAGAACTAGGTTGCATTTTTTGGCCTAGACTATAATTGAAACATGAAAACAACTTTTAAACGCATTGGACATATCACTAGTATAACTAAGCCGAGTGTTGCATCATTAGACCTCAGTTTAACAAAGCCTAATCACCTTTGTTCAAACTTAGGAAAGATCATGCTATATTGGGGTTCATTATATTAGAGTTATGTTTAAATCGATTATATACATACACGGTCGAAAAGCAAACATTTTGTGTGAGTGTGCATAAGTATTGCATCATAAACATTTCGTTGCATCATAAGTCTTCCGCGCGCATAATCACTGAACTGTCATACATGTTCACTCACTTGAACGATTTCTAAATCAATGCTAAAACTTTTGCTAGACATTGTAAGTGATACAGTGGTCGTTAAAATTTTCATGACCTTACATAATACCATTTTATATAACATTTAAACTTGTCACAGTCTGCCCGTCTCACTAGTTTCCTTACTATTCAACTCCAAGTTTGAACACTCGCCTCATACTTTTGAAACACCTACGTTATCTTGTAACCCACAGTTTGGAAACATGTCGATTAGTTTGAACACGACTTTAAACCATCACCTAGTAACATCTTATTTTTGGAAACATGACTTTATTTCGTCCCACTTTTCCTTACTTCTCGTGACTTGTAGATCATGCTGAGAACAAGACAAGGACTAAGTTATGCCGCCATCGAGCAACTGATAAACCAACGTGTAGCTGATGCGATGGCAGCTTACGAAGCAAATAGAAGCAACAGAAATGCAACCCAAAATGAAGTTAGTGGTAGTGCTGGTAGAGTAGAGCTGATCGTAGTCAATAGTATATATATATATATATATATATATATATATATATATATAGGCGAGCCGGCAAATCACTTTTAACAAGCGACAAACCAACTCACAAATAAAATATAATTCCGGAAGTATCGACTTCGAAAGTAACCCCTTCTAGTCGTTTCCTGGGTCGTTAATGTTCCTGCGAGGTGTGAATTGAACTTCGTGTTGACGTTTGTGATCGGGATTTTGAATAGATTAAGATTTTTGATTTGGATTCTAATTTCTATAAATATAAAGCAAATAACAGATAATAAACAAGCAACAATTAAAGCTAAAATGAATTAAACATAAAAAACGTTAACGGGAATTTAAAACGCGACTTAAAAACCTAAAACTTCGAGTTCTAACCCTAGAAAAGCAAATTTATTTGTTAAAAGTCCTAAATGAGAAAAGAAAATTTAAAAAAAAGAATTATATTTTTTTGACTTTTATTTTATTTATTATGAATTAAAAACGGTTTTAATTAAGAAAAATGATTAAAAATATACAACTATCACTAAAACTTCTAGAAAATTTCCGGAAGATACTTTAAGCTATAAAGAATACAAGAAAAATAAGGAATCACCAGCTTATTTGAATAAGCTGGAAATAAGCCCAAAAGGGCTAAAAGCTTAATATGCAAAAGGGTTTAAAAGAAAAGTGTGATGGAGTCTTAACGAAAAAGACCCAAGGACATATGTGTAGTAGAGAGTGGTGTTAAATACATGTGTGTGTGAAGGGGAGGTCGAGGTTTCAAGTCTTGGACCTATCCTTTTTATAAAACATTTTTTTATTTTCTTTTTGGAAAAACATAAAGAACAAGCTAAAATAAGCAACTTTTAAAAAGAACTTTTTTCTCAAAACAAAAATAAGCCAGAATTAAGCAGATAAAAAGACAGTTTTGGCAAATTCTTTTACAAGACTTACTAAGCTAAACCTGTTTGGGATTTTAGACTAGATATACAAAAAAGAAAAACAATAAGCTGAAAAAGACCTAAACTAGACTTAATAAGCAAATAAAAAAAAAAAAAAAAAAATTAAACTAGGGCCCAAAATAAACAAAATCAATGGGCTAAAATGAACTTAAAAGCAATAATTCAGAAAACTTAAAGAAAGACTTAAGATGACTAAGACCACAGTTTTGAGCTAATATTTAGGACACATAAGCCCTTAGCATAAGCTAAAAAGCCCAAACAGATTAAGAATGGACACTAAATCAGCATATTAAAGCAAAAATTAAGCAAATAGAATAAAGAAATAAACTAAAAAAAGACAATTGAAAAGCTAGTCGTATATACTGACTTTATTTTGGCTTTTTAAAGTTGAGAAAAGGCAAGTTAGCAGCCAATATTTTTTTTAAGCTAGAATAAGCTATTTAAAGACTCTTAAAAGCACAAACAGATTAAGCACTAACCCTAATAAGCTTATAACAATCAAATGCAGACCCTTAAACAAACTTAATCTAATCAAAGATTTTAATTGAAAACTGGACTTTATACTTTGAAAAATGAAAGACGCTTAGATAGATTTTGAACTAAAACTAAAATGGCAATAGCACACATATATTAAACTCATTATACTTCATACAAGGACCATAACAAGCATGAAAACAACCACTAATAAAGATCTAATTAAACAAGTTGTAATATGAAACTAGAAAAACTTAGATTTAAACCAAAGATAGATGATACCTTCAAACTAGGTTTTAAACTAAAAGAGCTTTTGAAAACAAAACTTAAGGCCTGATATGAGCTTATTAAAGTTGGCAATGAACTAGAGGTGAGGCAAACATTTTAACCACGTTTAAACTGCTGTCCCAAACACCCCTTAAGATTTGATTTTCATTTTTAAACACAAAGGCCCTGAATTTAAGATTTAAGGATAATTTAAGTGCGTTGATAAACTATCAATATTGAAAATTAAGACAAAGTCCAACTTTAAATAAGCTCTTAATAATAAGCAAACAGATTAAGCAGTATTAAGCTTTTAGGACAAATTTATGAAAACTTAGGAATATTTGAAAAGAGATTATAATAAGCATAAAACTAAATCAATTTAGCAACATAAAGACAGAACAAGCATTTAAAGATCATAATAACACAAATAAGAGAATTTCAAATAACACTTGAATAGAACATAATATAATAAGCTGTTATGAAAGTAAAATGGGACACACCTTAATCCTTGCTTTAAACAAAGGTTTAAGAACTATTAAGAGCTTATTTGCTTATGCTGCTGAATACCATAAGCCCATCCCTTTTTGGCTTATCATCCAAAAGCTCAATAATCAATGAACAGTAATGAACAGACTAAATTTTGTGAATAAAATTTGAGGTTACAAGTTGCCTGACAAGAAATGTTATAAAAAAGCTTAAAAACAAGGAATTGAAAAACAATGCAAAGATGCTCTCTGGTGAAATCGTCTTCCCTATTTATAGGGAAGACTTGTGCTTATCCTTGTGAGGTAAAAAAAACTGCCAACTCAGCCTTTAATCTTTCCCAATTTCGCTTATGGAAACCTTCAATCACCATTAAAACGCATCTTGAATCTTTGACTTTCCCATAACTGTAAACCACGTTTTCTGGGCCAATAGGAGGGCTCGAATCTACCACGTGGCTCTGGGCTTGTGTCAGGGAGTGGTAAAGAGTGTGTTCAAACCAATCACACCAATGGAGAAGGGGTTTTGGCTCGATTTGGGCTTTCCTTCCAAATTCAGGTGTATTCAAAATTGGGGGATGCAGGGTAACGGGATTAGGGTATTGGGACTAACGGTGCAATATGGTTAGGGACTAACGGTGCAATTTGAGAGGACTAGCTGTTTGTTTAAGGACCACTGGTGTAAAGACATAACAGGTTTATTGTTAAGTGGTGTTGGGCCTTTTGGTATTTTTGGACTTTTAGTTTAAAAAGGGTTTATTTTGGTGGTTTGGGTTTTAAATAAGGTATAGTTTAATAACGGGTTGGTCCGGCCCAATAAATGGATACGGGCTGGCCCATTACAACTATTTACGCCTTCGGCTTCGGTTTTCCACGCTCTTTCCAATCCCGTGCTCAGTTTTGTCCGGTTTTGGCTTTGTTTTTGTCTTTTTGTGAATATCCGTTACCTGCACAGTACGTAACACAAAACAAGCATATTTTTGGCATTTGAGTCCGTTTTTGGTTATTTAAGCTCGTTTTATTTAAATAAAGGTATGTGTATTTAAGCACATACCAAAACCCCTCATACTAAACTATTGCTGTGTCCTCATGCAATGGAATAAATCCATGTTTAGAAAACCAAAAATTTCAACCCCCTTAAATTAAATACCTTGAAAAGTAGCAAAGTGTAAAATTAAAAGGGATTAAGAAATTACTAGTTTTTTTAAAACACTCCCCGTTTACCATTATGTACAATCATGCTTGACTTTCATTATTGATCATAACATTTAGGATCACTGAATAAGAAACACCTCAATCCTAAGGTTCCCTAGAAAGATAAATTCATCGTCCTTGATTTTTCACTTATTCCCAAACTAAGCTTAAAAATGAAATCACTGTTAATTACAAGTTGTGGTGCTAACGCTACTCAAATTTGCAATTTGTGTAAAACTTTTCCTTCTGACAGATATGATATATTAAGGTGTGTGTGCTTAGTTTGAATTTTGACCATCCAACCCATGTTTTTAGATAGCTATAACCTTTCCAAGTCTTACGTTCCACTTTTACTTATATGAATTCAAAGGTGAGATTGTCCCATATAGAAACATTTCTTCTCGGCACATCCCAACCTCGTCGGCTAAGTAACCGAGCTTTTGACACCCCTCAAAGAATAATTTGTCGAGACTCTCCGACTTTTGAACCCTTTACTAAAAACTTTCCGTAAAACTTAGTAAG